>JARQST010000329.1:302884-495652 GCA_030142225.1 Pachycephus smyrnensis | reverse complement strand
AGAGAGAGAGAGAGAGAGAGAGAGAGAGAGAGAGAGAGAGAGAGAGAGAGAGAGACAGAGAGAGAGAGAGACAGAGAGAGAGAGACAGAGAGAGACAGAGAGAGAGAGAGAGAGAGACAGAGAGAGAGAGAGAGAGACAGAGAGAGTAGATGAGAAAGAGAAGTAAAGAACGAGAGAAGAGGCAAAGGGATGCTGCGTGTGTAGCAAGCACCAACACACTATCGTTAGGCTCTGCTAACCTATACTACACCTATCTTCCTATGTCACACCCGTTTCTACCGTGCTGGATACGAAACAATACAATTTAGATAATTAAACAGATATCAGAGTTGCGTTGTCTCGGCGCTAATATAAAACAGCCCCCATTTCGCGGTTCGCTGAATGCTCCGGGGGTGGAAAGAGGGAGGTCGGACATTCCAAGCAACATGGTGACTCCTTCCTCGTTGTCCGACTTACAGATAAGACCTTGATGTAATTATCATGCACTTATTGGTGTCTAGTTCGACACAATCAATTTAACCAATCCTTCCTCCCATTTCTCTTCCCACCCACATCCTCATACGTTAAATCAACCATCCTCTACTTCATCGCGGACGGAACTAACTTCGAGCCAGGTACGAAATTAGTCGAGTCATCCTGACGATGCACTTGATAACTCACTACTATGCATCTTCTATCCGAGTCTTCGTTAACGGTGGCGCTCTGACTACCAATATGGTACTTCTACTACCACTGTCATTTTTCAATGGTGACTGTATGATGCCAATCTGACTATTGTCGCTAGCATAAAGTAACAGTAGGCAGATTTTACTATCCAGAAGAGACAGGAAGACATTTGATCAATTGATAAGGAAGAGATACTCGAAATTCCAGAAATGAACAGAGGGATTGGTCGGTATGCAAGGGTTCTTTAAAAATGGAAAAATCCGACATTTCTTCCTTTTCACAAAAGACTGGGTGTAAGCTTCACCAGAAAACAACAACAGCAACGAGACACCGGTGAACTTTAAAAGGAAAGACAAAAAAGGATTGGATGTATGGCGATATTATCTCTTCCATACCATGTGAGTTCTCTGTGGCACGCCAGTGGACCTCCCGTCGAGCACTGCGTGTGTTAATTTGAATCGAGAGAGATTACGCAGGGACTCCCTGTAGTGAGCAGCCATTTTGTATCAAAATGTCGATAAAAGAACTCGGGGTCACCAGGGATCATTTGGTTAACACTTAACGAACGCTGGACTTTCCTTTAACCAATCGATCCATCAAAGGGTATCTCGAGTCTGCCACCATTTTTCCCAAATTCTCCCTACAGATTAGACTCACCTCCTGATACAAGAACAAAATAACGCATTGATACGTCTAAAAATAAAAAAAATGACCCTCAAGACAGATCACGGCATGTCAATTACGAAACGTATCCCAGGAATTAGCTCTGCGACGTCCAATGCGAAACAAAGAGAAACCTCAGGAAAAATCCTCAGAATCTCACAGAACGATATAGGATATGAGTAAACCCGTTTCTTTGGACCGTATCGAGGATGATCCTACCCTAAGGATGATATAGCGTTTGTCGCGGGTTAGGTGCGCAAGGATGCACCAAGAAGGCCGATTCAGCAACCCCAAAAAGAGCCTTCGCTAACCGAAGAAAAGCTAGGACGTTATATCACCGCCGACATCGTGTAATTCTACTCGACTCGAGGAGGATGCCCAGCTCGCGCAGCAACACTCTGCACCCCATAAATATCTCTGAATCATCGTTGCCCTTCGCGATCCTCCTACATAAGTGGAAGATACCAATATACCTATATACATATAATACACAACAGTGTATCCATATACCATGTACGGAATATCAGCTACTGAAGACTTGTTATTCCTAATCCATCTATATATAGTTAATACTTTATATATACATATATACACACATACTATTTACAATATATACTATATTGCAGAAAAGAATTTAGTGTATATAATGATACCATTAGAATGTCGAGATACCAGAGCCAATTCCATCTGGCCAGTGGGTAACACGTCCGCGAAAACGTCACTCATAATAGCACGGACAATCAAATGCCCACTGGACCGTTTCGCGCTATTTGTCTCTGCGGAAGACGAGCGGACGCCGGACGGACGGTAGAGAGTTGTTGCCGGGCGACGCCGCAGTCCGATTGTTTGATGCACGCGCGATTAAACGATTGCACGATTTGTACGCCGCCGCGAGTACAACGTGGAATCGCGTTCAGAGAATGCAGCGAGCATTCAATGCCGGTGGCGCTTGGGTAATCCGTCAAAATCAGGAATGGCTTCCGCGTGACTCTACATACATATATGGTCGTCTCTTTACAATGGGGAAAGGCCGAGCTTTGCTTGAGCGAATTTTATCGACGTATAACTTTTATCTCGTGTACTTATCAAAGGAGTGACGATGCACAATCGTTATCAGAAAACCATTGATGATAGGTCTGACAAACTAGAATGTCACTTCCGACAAAGTAACACCCTTGCTTTCCTACCTCTTTAATATTGTTATCCTGCCATACGTTTATTCGTCACACACTTATCGTAATGTCGCTACATAGAAATGTCGATCCCTTATGCTATATCCCTAAATACGTGGACGAATGAATGAGAGTATCAATGGCGGATTTTCAGACTGTATTAGAGTCAATGTAAAGATATATATTTATAGACACAGTAACGTCCTGAGCCCGTTAAAAAAGAAGAAGAAAGGAAATCGATCATTTCCATTTTTCTGTAAGACGCTCTCTTGATTTAAGCGCTTCTGGTCAGTTCCTTCTGGATAGTGGTCAGTCATGTTCTGAGCCGACAGACGCGTCGAATGCTTTCAATGAGAAATAAATCGCTACTTGCCATATTGGTTATATATTTCTACCGATTCTTACCCTTTCGCCATACCCGATAGCGTTCACGTCGAGAACGGTCAATGAATGTCGGAGAGCATTGAGAATCAGTCAGATGTAAAGAGATGGAAATGCGCCGATAGAGAAACTCGAAGTATATGAAGTTCCCGTTCAGTCTGATCGCACACGGAACGACTAATCTTGGCGTCGTCGTCGCGGAATGGCGTAATTGAAAATGTAGACGAAGTTCTTACCAGTGTTCTTTTGACAGGTAGAAGTCAACTAGGAATATAGGTGCAGGTGTGAGGGTATATACCCTTGCAGTGGGTCTGTCAATCGGGAAAGAAGTTACTCACCTGAAACAAACAAATAAAAAACTTATTAACGCAAGATTTAAATTGCCGATCACGTTCACTAAGTCTATTCCGCATTCACGATGTTGCCAACTGATTTACCGATCTATGCAAATATAATAGTATACAGTCGTCTTTTGATGACTCCAATGAAATCGTCAAAGTTGTCGTCATTCAAAATACCCAAGAGTGTTTCTTTGACAATGGTATACCTGCATCTTCAAAGGAATCCTTAAGATTTGCGATGTTAAATTTTATAGTTGCAGGTACTGAGAAGGGCTAGGGATATAAAAAAGAGTCACTGAAGATCTGTTCATCTCTCGAGACGGTGCAGCAGCAGCCGGCGCCGCTGCCGCGATCGGTTACCTTTGGTAACTTATTCGAACCAGGTACGTGTGTAGGCTCGTGTATCTTTCGCGTATTTCGTTGCAAATTTATCACACTCCGCGAAAAATATGAAAACTGGTTTGCCGCGTGAGTGGTCCGGCTCTCGCGAGATGAGATCTTCTCCGGTTCCTTGTGTGCGTCCCCCGTGTAGAAGGGTACGCGCTTGGCGTTGGAGTATTTGTAGAAAAGAAGAAGGCGTGATTGGCGAGAATGTGAGAGATACCGTACGGGATGTATACTAAGGAGACGTAAAGATTCGCAGGACTCGGCAGGGTCAAGGACACGTATCGTGAATCCTGTGGCAAGCTGTTAACTGCTAACTGGTAACCGCTAAAGTATCCTGCAGGACTGATGGAGTTTCACGGGTGCATCGTCCTCGACTCTGCGGGACAACGATATAAAGAAAGAGAAAAGGGATGGTTTGGGGTTGTGAGGCTTCGGTAGATTTCGTATAAGTAAATGCTTCCACGATAGGTACATACGTGGGTACCATATGTGTATACTTGATACCATGGAAAGATACCGATCCTCGATGGAGGATTGTATCGGGTTGCAGGACGAGTAGATGTATCGGATTCTTTTGGCATTCATTTCCGAGCCAGCCTAGATAAAGAAGGGGACGGGGAGCGGGGGTGGGGATTTATCTAATAATTAATGATACCTCAGTAGGTGGTAACCCTGAGTCGCGTGAGTGTAAAGAGAACCAAAAGCGTCATTGATAACTTTTACTGGTGAAAATTATCAGAATGGAGTCTGAGAGTAATTCATAAGTGTAGGCAGCTGTCTTGGTGAGAGAATATGAGGAACCTAATGCCAGTCACGTACGTTTCGTTTGAACAGTGATAGGAGGTGCCGTACCAGTCCAGAAAACATATCACCTGCCTTGTAACATTATGCGCTACATCACACATCTGCCCGCACAATCAATAAGACTAATCATGAATAATCAATTGGTCAATAGAATATATGCTTTTCCGCGTGTAGTTGTCCTACTTGCCATTAGGTAACAGTGCACGAGTGTCTTGACAGTTCCTGTCATAGGTATGTATATACATATATACATGGAGAGTCCGGATAGAAGGTAGTAATAACTGGGCAAAATTCTTGGGGTGGAAAATTAAAAGAAAAAAGTTCTCATATAGCCACAAGGGAATGCAGACTATCGCGGGATGCAAGTCGTAAATTCTATCACGTTCAAGTTTTGACCGAGCTTGATTTACGGCAGCACCGTCTTCGATCCGGAGTTTTAAGTCCTTGGAGAATTCCTCTCATTCCCTAAATAATTACAGGCAACGCCGAAGTAAAGCGGAATCATAGCAAGTTCGCGGCTATTATTGCCAGGATCGCGAAGATGCCAGAGAAAGGGACAAAGAGGGAGAGGGAAAGAAAGAAGAATATATATGAGAGAGAACTAGGGTGAAGAACAAGGGTATAGGTAAAGTAAAAAAAAAATGAACAGAGAGGAAAAGAAAAAGAGAGAGGAAAGGATGTAGAGAGCAAAGAGAAGAGGTTGCCAGCCATGGTAGAAAGAGGGTTGGTGAAGAGGTAGAGCAGAAGCGAAGGATAGAGGAGTGGGACCTCGGCCCTCTACTTACGTAATTTTAAATTAAACTGTGACGTTTTCAAATTAACGTTTTTGCCCATCCTCTTTCCTACTGGCGGTACTCGCTTACTCGCTTACTCGTCCGTTTGCTCTCTCTTCCTCTCTCTCCTTCTCTCTCAGCAAGTAGCTAGAGACTCGAGGTAGAAACTTGTGATATTACCGGGGGGGCTTTTTCGCCGCGTAATTTAGGTACCAGGAAATTGGTTTTCTCGACAATGAAATAGAAGAATACGATGGGCAAAAACTCACCTCGCAGCTCATGCACTTACTACCCGGCCGATTCGCCTCTTTATTATTAAAGGTACGACGGAGACTGAATGAAAACCCGCCCGCGTAATATCACCAATCATGCATACACATGTACCTACCAATTACCTATTCGCTGAATTCCTTTTTTTGTCCACTCGGGAACAAGAAAAGAAAAGCCACCATTGTTCAATCAGTTTGACTGGCACGTATGACGTGACATTTTTCCAAAACTCACACGAAGAATCTACGAGAAGCGACTTATCCTATCCTAATTTACCATAACGAGGAAATTTACCCCAGGATGCTTTGCTTAACGGGTATATATGTATATAAGTTTAATATGGCTTCCGGTAAATCGGTAACCTCTCGTTCTTCCGTTTATAATATACATATATACAGTGTATATATATATATATACATACATACATATATCGATCCTTTGAAGATGATCGAGCAACGTAGAATAAGAAACGCAAGAGAACCCACCTATCTAGATCCTGAACGAAATTAACCGAAGATTGCGGAAGCGGGCGTGGATGTGCATCGGTGAGTTCGTGCTATCCGTTACTATATATATACATACAGTATATGACCTCTTGTTTCTCTTCGGTCTCGTTCATCGAGTAATTATCCATTACAATCGAATTATCCTGTAGCCTTTTGGTACATCCTGTGCGTCGTTGTTGTCTAGTGCGTGCGCCATGCCAGAGACTCGTAATTGTTTGGTCGCCGGACTTGAATAAAATACAAGCTACCGGTTCGTCCGTTTCGTTTGTCCGTCGTTCAGTATACGTAGACAACGTATATATAGCTACGTACGTACGTCCGTTAGGTTGCCTGCCTGCCTGTCTGTCACTTTGACGTGGGAAGACACCACGTGGTTCCAGTCAGAGATTGCCTACCAAAAGCTAGTTACGATTGTTAGAAACTCACAAAGTCATGCAAGCACAGCCCTACCACTTTTCTCTTCTATCTCCTTTTATTCCATTCATTTTCATATGTTTCTACCTTTATCTACCTATATGCCTCCCTACCTATACCTACCTACCTATACCTTACCTCGTGCCATTGCGCTCGAGCAATTTCACAGTCATGCAATCATAATCAACTCGAGATAATAGTTTTCTCAGAGGGTCTGCACGAGAGTTATTCGTAATTTTTCCTTGATACGCAATTCGTATATGGAGACAGAGAGCATATGTGCAATGTGCGTTGAGTATAGGTATTGGTCGATTACGAGTCATTTGAACAAAAAAGGACCTCGAGAGTGCTTGAATTCTTGAATGGAATGTGCGAAGTATTGTTTCCAAAAGTTATGCGAGCAGTTTGAGTCTCATAATAGAATCATTTCATACTAGATATAACAATGGAGATGAAAACATTTTTTTGAATTTGGTTTTAAGATGAGTAGTTAGTATCTTATAACTGTACTTGGAATTAATTTAGTAAATCTCGTTAATCAACACCAGGAAATGTATTAAGCTTTCGTCTACCCGATTTCTTGCTGGTAGTATTTTTTTAATACAACAACGTTATTACAAACACAACGCTTGACTAGGAGGGTCAAAAATCTCTGGTTGTCTAAGTATAAAGCGTACGCCGTCAATCCACACCGGAGAGGCTAAGATTGAAATCGGTTTGAACAAATAATTAGACAATCTCGTCCGGTATACGAAGTCAATTAGTCACACAGCAAGGGGGAATACTGGAAGGGTAAGACGTTTCCAATGAAGTTCATAAACGTCCTATAGTGTGTACTGTATAGTACACTTACTATATGTACTTCACAATCTCGACCACCATCATTCCGCTTCCGTTAACGGATTTTACGAATTATGTGAAATTATCAAGGTATCACGTTCCAGGCAGCCATGACAACCTGTCCGCGACCAAAATCCCATAGTTAAAACCACTTTACGAAGAATCGTACGCGTAATTTCTCGCTTCCTTATCCAATTATACGCATCTGTTTCCTTCGCGTACATATTCCATACAGTGCGGATCCACGTGCACGAAATACATCTAATTTGATTGCGGACGCCTCCGTTCCGCTGACGAAACCGCATACTGAAGCAACAACCCTGAAGTCAAAATATGTCAATGGCTCGGCCTGCGGTGAACCGCACACGACGCAGACGACGTTGCTCGTATAGAAAACGAAGGGTTGCTTTGAGTCATGCGAGGTGACGTGTCGACAAGCCTAACTATGACTTTCGCCCGAAAACACAATGCTTACTATTCCATAGAGTGAGAATCGCCTAAGCTCATACATGAATAATAAAGATCCGCATCAATTTTGTATAACAATAATAAATTCTAGAAAAACATTGACAAATGGTATCAAAATTTCGAAAAAATAAAACTAAAGAATAACGATACCATTAGATTTCGGCACGAATATAATATAATCAAGTATCTGAAGAAAGGAAATGCGAAAGACGAAATGGAGAATAATAAGGAGAATGAAGAGGCTGCGGAAGAGGGGGGGGGGGGGGGGTGCATTAGACTAATCTAATGACACAAAGAACTAATAAGAGAGCTTCTACCGAATCTGTTCCCCATTCAGGTCCCTTCGTTCAATGTTTTCCCTATGTCCCTGGACCCCTCCCCATCGAGCACCACCTTCTACCCCGAACAGGATAACCTATCTGGTGCCCGGAGGGCTAATGCATCGCACAATAGATCAATTACATACATTAGCGGCTCCGAGGCTGGCTGAGAGTATCTCTAAACCTCGCACTCCTCTCTCCTCCTACTTCCATAACCACCGACACTCTCTCCCTGGTGTAGATATCGATATCTCCTGGTGGCATCAGGAACGCGATGCGCGTATGAACGAGATCCTAAGACAGACCTTGCGCAGAAGTCCCATATACATACATAGCAGGCGTCTTCCAATGAATGGAATCTTTAACTTATTATCCCGATTGCTCTTCCTGGAAAGTCTTGACCTAGGTTAACGTTCCCCTCTCTACAATCTTGCTATTTATTTGTGAACGGCGCTCCCCACCGGAGCAAGCCGCTCCTGAAGTAGAGCTTCCTGGCAAGGACGCAGGAAATTGCAGCTATTTTCCTTTTACTTCTTTTTTAATTCCTTTATTTTGTGCTTTTACCCATCCACAAGGTCTTCACAGCCAACCGGTAGTTTACTCGTCGCTGCTTACCTTGCAGGCTAGCTGCTGCACGCTACCAAGTTGGCACTTAAGCGAAAACCGATTGCAGGTCGGTAGCAAGTATGTAAGAAGAAGAGGAGGAGGAAGAAGAACAGGAGCTAGTAGAATAAAAACGTACGCAGTAAGATCGAAAGGCGCATGAGACTTTCAGCTCCGTAATGGAATCGTCGAAGGATCGCGATCCTCTACAGAAGTCCATGGAAACGTTATACGTTATGTTAACCCAGGGCACGTAGGGATTTACTGTTAGAGAATTTATGTGCGGAAGGAAATTTCGTTGCCGAAGAGCAGATAAGGCGGCATAGGTACATGCGCCGCGACGTAGACGTCTCAAGCAAGCGAAAGCGCAGCGTGCGAGGGAATTGTAAGTTAAGGTGATGGCAAAGGGAGAGGTTGGCCGCGCAAACATAAAGTTCCAGACTTACGGCGCAAGATCCTCGATAGCTCCTCGCGGTGGGCATAAAAGCATTAAAAAGCGCCAAGGCAAAACGCAAGTACATACCTACGTACCGACTATACGTATCTACATAAGAGCATATATATAGTATACATATACATACCTATATCTACATGCAGTGTAAAGAGTTGGCGCAAGGCCTTCTCCATTGCATGGTTTCTTAGCGGTAAAGACCCCCGCGGCGACTAACCTGTCTTTCTGACGCTGTCTACCTCAGCTATCTCGATACCTGATAGTACGTACCTAGGTACCTTCTCTTTGCCGTTTAACTTTTTTTTTACACAGGTCTTCGGTTCAGACTTTGCGATAGCGATATAGATAGCAGCCCCGGTGATTCTAAGACTTTCGTTTATACTCCAAGAGATTTACCAGCGAAAGCCACCCCCTAACGTGAGTATATAGTATACCATATGAGAATCAATGGTGAAGATGATCATCAATGGCGCATGAAAGTAGCAGGGGGAACCTTGACCGTAGTCAAAAAGTGAACGAAGATGAGCGGCATAAAAAGCGGCGCACAACCTCGTAAAATATAGGCTTCCCTGGCGATAATGATGAACCGTGTTTACACTGAAGGGATCTTCAGGGGGCGCCTCGTCAGGCCGCGGGGGCGAAGAAGCCGAACGTGTATAGCGCGGAGGAGGACGATATAGCGACGGCGAGAAGAGGTTGAAGAGAAGGGCAAGGCGACGCGACTCCTTTCTCATGTAAATACGATGTAGCCGCGTGTAAAGGCGGCTGACCGCTCGTGTATATGTGGCACAATGTTGGCTGCTGGCCTCATGGCTAAAGCCAAGAAACCAACTGGAGAGCGAGAGGACGACCGCCCGTAAAATATATCAGCCGCTGTGTGACTTCTCGGGGCGACCACAAATCACGCGACCCCCCGTTGCTACCCGCCACGCGGTGTGGGTGTACCCTTATGTTATCCTCCTTCGTTCAGTCCGACAGAGTAGTGAAGTGACCGGGACACTGTCTATATATACGGTATACCTAAACGTATATGCATTGCGTATAATATATAATCACGAAAAGGTCCTTCGACGATGTTTCATAGTGCCTGATTAAGGACACTGAGTATAATCGTGTAAATGATGGGAACGCTAATGTCTACTGTACGTGATTGATCCTGAACAGCGAATCTATTAAAAGATTTGAAGGAGGCGCAGGTCAGTGATGAACACAGAGAGTAAGAGGTGGACTGGATTTTGACGATAGTTCGAGCAGGGCTAGTAAGGGTCAGCTTAATCCGTTAGAGTCATGTATCATTCGAAGTTCGTTAAAAATGTTAAATATGCTACCTGGACCAGGGGGGGAATAGAGCGAGTTCGAGCTCCTCGTGGTAAGCATAACCTGGACGATCAAGCTGGAATCTCTTCAGGTGAATACTATTAATGAGGCTCGACGGAGGGCCAGGAACGAGGGGGCTAGGGAGGATGGAGGGGTTAAAGAAGACGGAGGGAAGGAGGTTGGGGGATGGTACAGGGAGGGCTGGGCTCCTTTTGATAGAAGCTGCCTTTTGTTGAAGCTCCAAGAGAGCGAGGAAATAATGCCTGGAGGAATGTGACCCGTGCACCTCGTGTACCTACGTGTGGATCAACACAACCGAAGAAGCTGCATCATTGTACTCACTCCAAGTAACTATGTGAACTACCACGTTCTCCAACATCTCCCTACACCGTAGACACTAAGGTGACCATAAAAACGTCGATAGTTTATGAATAGAAGGAAAAACTATTGTTATCCGTCTACGTAAATGGCTAGTTTATCCAGTTAGCACTGAGCTCTAACAGCACATGTAACATATTCCATGTTCAATAACTGGACCAACAGGTGATACTAATTACCAATTGCCAATTACCTACCAATCATTTGTTCTTGAGATCCCCATGTTACACAGTAGTACATTCTTGTCTCTTAGTCCCTTTACTATACAGTAAACAAAAAAACCACAGAGAAAACCGATCGATGGAGAATCGAGTGTAGTCCAGCAATGATTTATAACGTGGGCAAGAGTCTGTGATTAGAAGAACCAAATGACCGCGGCAAGTAGAGACCCGACGGCCTTCTGGCTCCATGAAGGAATCTCTTAACCGGTAGCGACCAGAACCATTATAATGATTCGAATCTACTCTAGGGTCTACTCCAACAGGCTCTCCTCGTTATTAATATCAAATAACGAGATGCTCCAGGATGTTGAAGGCATGCGCGTCACGCTATTCTTTATTAACGATGCTTAACGTTCCCAGGACCATCCTTAAGCTATACGGGAAAGACCTCAAGAGCACGAGGTACACCGCGAAAGATAATCCTCCAATAGGAACCCATCTTCACTTCCATCATGATCATGCATATACACAGTGTCAGAGGAAATCACCGCAATGGTTTTGCTAAGCTTGCGGACCTTATATTATAAGCAAGGTATATATACGATTGGATTCGCTTGGATTATCCTTGGCACTTACACGCTTCCTTCCCCACGTGTGACCTTACCAACCTTATCTCTATCCTTAACCTTCTCCATAAGAAAACCTACGCATTCACGATACACTACGGAGTTTGAATCTTTTTATTTCTGCCTTCTCTTTTCTCCTACTCTCTCTTAGCACCAGAGGAGAGACTCACGTTATGCACTTAGGCATTTGAGTACGTAATGGTACGTGCATCGGTTCATCCGAAGTGCCGTGACTCTCTTCGGCAGCTGACAAATGGCGCCGGTACCCCCTGGGATTTATTAATACGTCAGTATTAGCATTGTGGCTTAGCGAGTGACCCCCTTCCTCCCATATACCTCTTACCCTTGCTACTCTCATGGGTACCAACCATGCTCAAGTAACCCCCCGGAGTTAAGGCAGCGTCGTCACTCGCGCACATCGACGCCGTCACCGTGCTCTCGCTATTTTTACACGCTGCTAACAAATGTGGATATAATTGCACGCGAACCTAATGGTTATTGATGGTGTTCCTTATTCCCTGCGTACTGAGTACGTTAGCGTTATGTTACGGTAACGCAGCGTGGCGTGCCGCGGTATGGAGGCGATGCTTTAGGAGCGATACTGTCGGGGCACCGACCCCCTGCTGCACCGACACAACTTGATTCACTCTCCACTCAAGGACCCGCGGCTTCTTAGGGCGGTATACTCTTTATTCTTTTTTTTCTTGCCTCGCTTTTAAGATGCTTTATTTAATAAAATACTACGCGCCGATGCCTCTATGTCACTTGCAAAAAGCTCTGAGAGCCTCGGACACTTCCTGGAAGCTTTTGGGAACACGACGACGGTATTAGAGGAACGATCGATTAATTCTATCGTGCGACAGTCTCTCGTCTCCTTCACTCTGTCTCTCCCTCTCTCTCTCTCTTTCTTTCTTTTTCATTTGTATTCCTCTCTCGCTTGCGCATCGCGTGAAACGTAATAAAACTTTATTCTCTTGCCCTTTTATTTATTTATTTATTCGTTTATTCTTTTCTTTACTGTCTTCTTTTGTCGATGCTATATATACAGGTCGGGCAACGTACGGATCGCTCGTGACGAGACGGAATTCATCGACGTTCCACGTACGCTGTGGAATAAAAGAAGTAACCTAACCTATGCTAACGTGATGCAGCAACACGGACCTTCTTTATAAGAGGAAGCAAACAATGCCGCTCCGGCCACATTGTCTAGTCCCGTACAATACTAATTGTACCCTGGTATATAACTATATATATGGTAAAGCTAAAGAGTGTGGATAATCGGTGCTGATCCCGGAAAATGGAACTCTTAACTCGTTCATTAAAAAAATTCTTATAAAGACCCTAAAAGAATGCGAAGACAGTCTTCCTTCTTCTTGTTACTTTTCTTTCATTTTCCCGCGGAGGATATCCTGCGTGAGATCCTTTTGTAACGTTTCTAGGTGCAAATCAAGGAGACACCTCGTAGAGAATAATGAATAGGCGGCGTGGAATTGTTTAACGAGACAAGTTTTCGAACTCACGAAACGGAACCGATCCAACGTCACAGGAAGAGACTCGGTATTCGCCTAAGTATCCTCTTTTGCGGGTTACACGCCTGTAATTCGAGATTCTCACCGTCGTTTAGAAAAAAAAAAGGTAGGTAGGTAGATAGGTCGGTAGTCAGACAGGTAGGTAGATAGATAGGTATACAAGCAGGTACGTATATACGTGCGGTTGCGAAAAATCGTACGCTCGAATCGGTATTACCCTGTGGTCGAGCGGTACTTAGGGCATATAAAGAGCCTCGTTGCTGGAATAAACCGCACGCACGCAAAAAACTTGGCAAAGTACGCATTTCGAGAGTGAAATGAGTTAAAGCGAGAGAGACACATAGAAAGCATAAACGTAAGGGAACATTTTCCTAACCGCAAGTGGAACCGCCGGGAGTACATGTTTGCGCGTAATGACAGTGTTTACTGCATCATGGAACACGATTGCAGCAAGATGTCAAATCTTCGATATTTCTACAAATCAACCATGATGGGACATTAAGTATCCAGGAGATATCGAGTGCGTGTAAGTGGGAATTACGTGCGACACGATTAGCAATAATTTCAGAGTGCAAAATATTTTGCACTTTTTAATCATAAGAAATATATCTTACAAACACAATGGTCGGAGTGCAAAGATTTTTTGTTAACGGTATTTAATTGCTCCAAAGAATAAAACCCAAGATGACGTATACCGTGCACGATGAGTTTTGAATTGAACATGTTTCCTATGTAGCCCGAGGCAATCATATCAATAACCCCGATTCGGCTAATTAAATCTAACAAAGTGTGTCGCTTTGTGGAAACGAATTCGCTTACGAAACGAAGCGCAGGGCACGATCCAAATCCAATCTTCCAATCGGAGTCAATTACGAAGTGACAATGGCGGACAGACTCGGTGCCTAAATGTCAACTCCAAAGCGGCGGTGTCATTTCGAATACAAACAGGATTACGCAATCTAATTCTAGACCTGACAAAAGGCGAACAAAGAAAGCCACCAAAGTGGAAGCTGGAAAAGAAACAGAGATAGAGACGATCAGGATCTGTACCATTATAGCCAGTATTCTCCATGCGTTCGCTCCGCAATCTCTATCTGATCTCCTCCGTCTTCTCTCCTCTTTCAACACTCACCAGCCCTCAATCTATATGATCACCATCGGCCAAAGGACAACTCCCGTATAATCGCAGCATAGAAACGATGTTCGCGAGTGCGAGTATACGGAGCGTTTGAGACTCGTCATGTTAATATAATGTTTCAGTAGGCAAAGCCGATGTATACAAGGGATGCTATACGGCCCTTACAAGGTACGCGGATAGATAATCAGCCATTGTCTTACATCGGTGCTCACTTCTCGTCCATGGACATTTGCATTTACTAGAGAGACATTCGTTGGCTCACTGCGGCTTAAGCAGCTTAAGCAGATGCTGCGGCATAAACGATTCAGAAAAATATTTCTAAAAGAGATCACGTGAACTAAGACCTGGTTAGATCTCAAGGAATATCCAAAGCATTTTCATATCCAATGATCAGACGATACGTATAGATAATATATGTAGATAGGTGCACTCGGCACCTCTTTCTGTGCCTGCAAAGCAGCGGCACATTTCAAGGGGAGTACGAGTTTTACGGGATCGCGAAAGTGCATAAATCGTAAGATCCCTCGATGCGCGTACGTGAGCCTGTACGTATTTCACAACGTGGATACACATGATGTTTCACGGGTCCGGACCTCGGGATAGAGGAAGTACCAGCGGATAGAGGGTAAATATTGCAGCATGCACTCAGTGCGCCAGAAACACGATGCATACCACGCGTTCTATACGCTTTGGAACTACCCTTGCCTGCCATACGTGCATAGTGTCCATATGTCTATGCATTAGCAGGTGCATATATTATTTTCGTAGGATAACACACGTAGCTATATGGAATACGTCTCTATGCTCCTGAGTAATGTTATAGAACGTACGATGAGTAATTTTACGTAAGTGTGAGGTACGATAAACCCCTTTCCTGTACATGACATCTATAGACGTCATGAAAAGAGAAATTAGAAAAACGAGATTTACGATGTCTGTTAGAATTTTTTATTATTTAAAACTATTATTTGAGTTCTCTATTTTATATTCCAATGCATTAAGTTATGATTTCGACCTGATAAAAATAATTAATAAGCAAATCACAACAAGAAATTTTGTAGCTGAATTCTGATAAAATTATGACGTTAGACTTCTAGTAAATAGATATTTTTGTGGCTAAGTAACTAATATAGTTGATACATGGGACTTTATGAGTTGCTGATTACGATTTTGATGTGAAAATTGCAAAATTCGAAATTGCGAATCCGAAATGGCAGAGAAAAAATGTTTTTTTTTAATTTTCAAAACACTTGTATCTTTGCGAAAGCTTGTATATAGGGAATTTCGAGGTCGCTGATTACGATTTCGATAACGAGATTTAAGAATTGGAATGAGTGAGTTCTTTACGAGTTACGTTTTTGTTTACCGTATTGGGTCCGTCATTTTGATTTTTGAAATTTTAACATCAAAATCGTAATCAGCAACCTCGAAAACCCCTATATACAAATTTCCATGAAGATTTATCTTGTGGATAATCCTCCACATTTTTTGCCCCCTTTTCGAATTCCCGACTCTACATTAAAGGGGTTAAAAACATATCTACGAGTTGTTTAACCTTCCTAAGTCACTCATTAAAAAGTTGTTCATAAAAATAACATGTTATTTATAAGGAAACATTTTGTTCATTCAAACATCTATTATATTTTATTGCTTAATATTTTTTTAGCATCAAGTTCTTCAATTGAACAATATTTTTTAGTCGTATGTAAATAAATAAACATTATTTCACGAATAAAGCTATGGATCAAAAATGACCCGAGTGACTCAGGAGGGTTAAGATAATCTTTATTTGATGGGTGCACAGAGAAAGTGATTTAATCCCTAAAAAATTAATCAACGATCTGTATTACAGCTTGTTAAAAATGTACTATGACAAACGTGACGTCCGGCTGAATAATAGATAAGAGACGAAACGCGAATCAGCAGGAGACAATTATAAAATGTTAGAGTGAAACGAAAACTGGTATTCAATGGCAGGTAGCAATATAGTACGTGGGAAAATGCATGTGTACATATATCTAGAAAATACCGATGCAGTTTTAACAATATAGTCATTCATACGTAACGCGACGCTGTCCCGGTTCGTTTCGTACGGATCGATCAAAGCTAGAAAACAAAAGCATTTCAGCATTGCTCCATTATCAAACCATAAAAACAAAGGGGAGTCGGTTGGCAGGCAACGCGATAGAACACGAGACGGCACGAATCACGAATAGCGAATCGAAAACTCGAAGAATCCAACATGGCTCGGCTTGCAAATCGAAAAGGGATCCCCGTGGAAACCGTTGGCGGCGACATTGCACGGAAAAGGTTTACGGAACTCGAACGAATTCCCAGGAAGCACGGAAGAGAGGACTCTAATGGTTCTGCAGTACTGTGTAAGAGAGAGAGTGAGAGAGAGAGTGTGTGAGAGAGAGAGTGTGTGTGAGAGAGAGAGAGAGAGAGAGAGTCGTGTCCCCTTTCCTCTTTCATCCACGTACACGACGATCTCATACACACCGCCGCGACGCCCCGCGCCGCGCCACCCGGATGGCTGTCACGCGTTCCGTTATTTATGGACGTGCAGCAGCAACCCTCTTATTCGTAGTTTTTACTCATATTTCGCAGAGCAAAGCCGGGTGGATCGCCCTGGTGGGGCTTGGGGAGAAGGAGGAGGATACTCTACGGGAAAAGGCAACGAGTACATAGTAGCTGCTAGTATAGTATCACTAGTAGCTACTACTGCTAGTAGCAGTGGAAGTATAGTAGTAACGGGATGAGAACGTGCGGACGGTGATACGTTGAAACATAGGAGAGAACTAAAGTTGAACGTTATTTATGATGCTTTTTCCTAACGCGGGTCCGCTAAGCGACCACTGGGTTCCCCGAAAGCTCGATCGTCGTTTCACCATTGCGGAAGAGGCTAGAAGACCGATCTTCCTTTATCGGGATAGAAAAGTAACGATGCCGATATTTGCGCCCTGGGGAAAACTTCTACGCCTAGTCCAGAGTGTGCCTATACAGTGTGTAGTTTGATTTATGCAAACATCCTACGTTTGAATCTCGCGGGATACCATCGGCGAAGGCGTGAAACTTTTACTTCACTTAGAGCGTGTATGGGGTAGGAACGTCATCGAAACCCTTTAACACCGAAAACGCTCTCTTAAAGTGTACTATATCTTTTCTCGGTGAAACTGCTAAAGTAAAACACGTACCCAGCCTATCGCACGGCCTATCCTACTATTTACGTTCATCCCCTGAATTTAAACCCGAGAGATCTACAAGGCGGATATACTCGTAGCACGTACGCGTAGAGGGAAACTCCTGGTGGTCAGGTGTTCGCGGATTTAATCCCTTATCCCTTTAAACGTTGTGTATTATCCTCGTAAAAACTAATACAGAAACGGGTGCGGAACCAGTGCCGCCTGGTGAGCGCTCCGCCTAAAGCCTGCTTCGTGCCGGGTGGTAAAAAAAAAGAACTGCAGCAAGGGATGAAAATACGTTCGCTCTGGCTGAGAGAGAGTTTTGCCAACTGCTGAGGGACGATATATCAACTGGCGACGAAACAACCGTGCACCTCGCTTCTCAACCCCCTGGTCCAACCCTTGACTCGCTCTCCGGTGAGAGTTGCATTTGCATCGGAAGAACAGTGCTGGACCGATCAACTTCATCCCCCTATTCCCCAACGGGGAGGAGGAAACTCACCGCCTTTCTCAAGTCAGGGATCTGATTTACATTTTCTTTCCCAAGCTGGCACGCGAAATTGCTCTTTTTTCTCCCAGTTCCCTTTTCATCAAATTCTCTCAATGTTTCAGAATAAAACCGATTCTGCGGGAAATTCAAACTCTTGAAAGTTTTCAGCCACTATTCAATCCGTGCTAAATGAATGTTTATATAGACGAACGCGCATACCCACATCTGCCTGGTCTATTATAGGCGATTTGACAATTGTGGCTAGTTGCCATTCTTCCCGATCCTAAAATATCATAAGGCCCCTAATACATGCGTTCCATCGAGAGATGGACCACCCTATACCTGGTCCAGTACTGAATTTGCGATCATAAACGGATCATCAAGCACAATAAAACGTCGCTGCCCGATAACCAACAGTGTAGCATGTTGCAGTCTTCACAACAAACTAAGATATTACGAGAGGCATATCGTAAATTACGACTTACCCACACGTGACAGTATCGTAAAGGAGCACTCACCTGAAATGTAGAAAAAGAAATCGTGGTCAGAATAATAGCCAATAGGAAAATCATCAATACAACCATCATTCTTCTCTACTGCATAATCAATACGGATATTGTCTTAGAAGCGGTCTTTATAAATCGAGAACAAAGTCCACGTTACCTATCAAAAATTAACGCAGCCGAAAACGATCGATCATTTAGTCATTGTCATCGCAAAGGATCAGTTATATGTCAGAGATCAGAGACTTTGATAGGGCCGACCGCAATTCTCTCAGTTTACTCGCTATAAACTGTGCGCGATAACTTTACGCGATCACTGAATCATTGTTGATGATAGGAAGTACAGCTGCTGCCACTGGAAGATCACAGAATCTCAAAATAGAGGCGATAATACACTGACCCAGATTTATACAGAAACGTCACTGGTTCCTTCGTTCAATCCTATTTGAGTGAGCGCGAAAGTAAATGGGAGGGAGAAAAACCAATAAGATCGAGTTAGAGGACAAAGAACTGAAAGGGTGTATATAGACTAAGTTGTTACCACTGCAGCTATACATATAGATTTATGAAACAGTGCCTGTTCAGATGATGTCATAGATACAGTGTGCATCTAGCAACTTCTTCGTATCCATAGCATTTGGTTAATTGCTTCAGCGCTAGCCCAAGTTATGGTACCTCGTTCGCCTCGCGCGCCATTATTTCGTTATGAGGGATAGGGCATTATATGGAAGACCGGTAGCTGGACCAGCCAACGAGTTTACGGTTTAGGAGATGAGAGGCTAAAGTGCCGTAGTTGCTGGCTAGCTACCGTATAATTACGTACGCCCTTTCCCAGATGGCGCCCTATTGCCCAGGGCGACTTTCGAACTAGAGTAGATGAGGTAAAGTGTGTCTGGATCTTATACAATTATAACCCTACTCCTTGTACGCTATACGTTATATCTATATATAAGATATATTTGGCGATCATTCGCAGCCTCTTCCTCGTGTTATAAAGGAATCTTATAAATTTTCTTTGGTCCTCTCAAATAAGGGAAGGAGTTTCCAGCTCAGGTCTTAGGTTTATTCGCTCGTTCCTTCGTCGCCAGTTTCCCCACCTGCTCCCTCCTCGCGTGATAAATGGCCTTGTTCCATCCCTTGCTCTACCTTCCCTGGTACCCTCATCCAAGGAAGGACGTCTTATCAACTCGGACGCGGACTCCTCTGCCTTCCTTCAGTTTCTCCTTCACGGGATATGCTCCTCGGCCTCTTTATCTCCATCTCGGATTTCTAGTCGGCCAAATATTTTTCGTTCCAACGTCGCCTCTATTCTTTTGTCATTTTCTTGCGGTTCAATTTTTTTGCAAATCCTCCTACTGCCTTTGCTATCCAACCTTCGGAGCCCGTTCTCTCTATATATATACAGTTCGCTCGTTCCGTCTTTTATCCTCTTGCCATTTTCTACCGCCTATTACCTTCGAACGTGCCATCTCTCGGAGTCTCTCTTTGCTCGCTTTGCCAGACCGATATCGTTCGCACAATAACGACCTGGTTCCTAGGAGAATCTGTCCCACTTTTCATCGTTCCCCTATATCCAGGAAGTGGAACTGGACTGCTTTTTTTCTGGGGTATTCGCCTTTTGACGTGGATATCTTGACGTTGTGTCGTCGAGAACTCTTTAAAAGGTATGGATGAAATGTTATATAATTCTATTTAAGCAAAATTATAGATAAACTATATATAAATCGTATATGAACTATTTACTTAGGCATCATACATAAAAAAATTGTCATTCGCGAAAAAACTATGTTTTATAGGCATTATATGATTTATGCTGAAAATAGAGAGTTCTAGTTAATATATCTCCTAGTTCTAGAGACAATTGTCCCTTATTAGAGACATTTGCCACAATGTCTACGTCGGAGACCTGTGGCGACACCTGTTTCATTTCCTAAAATAAATACTATATTGAAGGTCCTGAAGTACTTCTTGGGTACCCTCCGTCCGGTAGCAGCCGTAATGCCTCCACTGAATCCGGAATCCCGCAACAAGAGATGGGGTTCGGGGGGTTGAAGGTCGAAATAGCCCCCAGAGGGGTAATAGAGGCTACCTAATAGCTCACGGAACTGCCCCTGAAACACCTTTTTAATGAACTATTGCTACGGGAAATGAAAATGGGGGAGACGACAAGGAATGTCGATAGGATCGCCTTAGTTCGCACACATTGGATAGCCGAATGCGTTAAACCAGAAAGGTTGAACTTTTCTTTCAAGGAAGCTACAACCAAAGAATCCCTATGGGGTTGATAACTTTTCCACCTGTAGATACAGAAACGTCAGCAAGAGAATATGATTAACGACTTGGTTCGTATGTAGATGCGTACAATATACACGTGACTACAAATCAGTCACATGGAATTGCGAAGAAAACATGTTCTATAAATCAACGACATTTTGTCACTTCCATACTCTTCATGCGACAAAATTCAGAACCGTAAATATTAATTAATCATAACGTAACGACAGACCACTGAAAATATCCGCGAGGTGTCGACCGTCCATGTAAAGAGAATATGGACAAAGCATAAAATACAAAATCTCATGGATGCTGGTGAATTTCAGCAAAAGGAGCAAAAGGCTCGAAGGCACGAGCTAGCAATGCATCGGATCTATTCTAGTGGGATAGTGAGATTTTACACAAAAGAGAAGAATAAGGGATTAGGAAGAGTTGGCAGTTGCTCTCTGGATGGCACGCAGTAGAAAATTCATGTGGAAGGAGGCAAGCTGCGCTCAGCGAGACGCCAGCCGAAAACATTCCGGGGAATTAGACGAACCCCGCCAGGAGATCAAAAAAAAGAAAAAGAAAAAATAGAAAAGAAAAAAGAAGGGGGACCTCGAAGGAAAAAGAACGAGGCGATTTGTCAAAACGCGCATCGCCGCACGCGCTCGGCCTCGCGAGTCCGTTCATTGTTATGCTAAGTGCGATCATAGATGGAAGTGAAGTCGCGCACGAGGGGATTCTGGGACGGCTGGATAATTCCAATGAAATAAAAGATAGAGGTCCTTCGAAAGGAGGAAAAAACACGACCATAGAGTAAACGAAGAGGAAGGAAAAAAATTCAGTGAATACTGTATTATCCTTAGGGAAAGTAATGCATGTGAGCATGGCGTAGCATGGACCTTAAATGTACGCACAATTCTTGTTAGATCCAATATTAAAGTCGGTTGCGATCTTGGAGCGTGCATTCTACGTAATGACGTCACGGGGGAGGTACGTAAACTACCCACGAGGGAATCGGACATCGTCCACCTGACCCATTAAGGGCGGAGTTTGCGTCTTGGCTATAGTTCTCGGTCAGCTGCAAGGGTTTGGGTTATGGCTGTAGCCATGGTGTTTACGAGTCTGCAAAGGCCGATTACTGTCAGTCCGTTGGTGCTCGTTTCCTCGAGAATGGCTGACCTTCGCCTTAGGTATTCTCCACGGTGTAGAAAAGGGAAGACGAATATCGTTACTTGTGAAAAACTCCAGTTATCTAAACGAAAGGGGAAAGTAATTGCCCCTATATAGGCAGGTCGATAAGCCAATATAACAAAACCACGCGTAAGGTATGAGTACACGCATCCTTTATCTGGGTCGCGCATTTCTATAGTAATATCCCCGACCACGTAGTTATGGTTTCGCAAGCATGAAGTTACGCTTTCGAAAATTAGCTCGGTCCCACTTGATATACTTCCACTTCTCGTCCCTTCGATTCCCACCCCGATTTCATTTCTTTTACAAGCGCCGCGTCATCATTTTTCATAGACCCCACTCTCGGCTCCCCTTTTCCGCCTTGGCTCGCGAAACGAGGGAGTTTTTCACGATACGCAATCCCTTCTCCCTCGAAGCCTCACAGAACTTCCCTTGTGTTTAGAACTCACCCTTAACGCGCTTTTCACCGCTGAATATTCGCGGCTCCTACTTCATTCTACATCGGACAGCAAAGGATCCACTATGTTTATATTCCAGTAATCTATCTCTACGTGCAGCAGCTTCAAAAACAATGAAAACCCAACCGGAAATAGAGGTAGCAATGAAAAAGATAATATACACGAAAGGTGAGAAAAGAATTTGATGGATCCATAAGCGTACTCATCCTCGAGTTACTTGGCGAGAGGGAGGGGGGGGGGGGGGGAGGATATCGTTGACAAGCTTGACAGTTTCCAAAATGGTCATATAGACAGCTGGCCACTCGACGTGCTCGTAAATATATGGATAATATAACGACTGCGATGTGATTTAGAATATTCGGTGGCGGATGTCAGCTATTGCTCGCCCACTGCGACGTCATTATGTCATCATCATTCTCCTTCGCGCCGACCTCCGTTGACGGGAGGCGCGCGCTGGGCATCACTCAACCCGGCCCAACTGCGGACGACCATTTCACTTACGACTCGTCCAGCTAAACAATATTTATCATCCAGTGGGCCGCTGAATTGGAGTTCCGGTGCCACCCACAAGACTGACCCAACTCCTATCCCTGTCAGTTATACTTGTACGCTTGGGTACTGAGACGAGAGATGGCACCATAATGTAGTGCACATATGTAGCTGTATGATTCCATGGAAATAAAAAGAAATTATAACCAAATGTTGTTTAGTTATAGTAATCACTAATCACAAATAAAAAGGATTGAACTCGTGGAATTTTCATTTGAATATTTGACTATTTTCCTTTCTTGCATGATCAATTTGCTGCGTCCAATTGAAAACAAAGGAGATTGCTTATGATTATTGGTACTACTGTTTGCTGCTGAATACACTTGACTTCATTTTAACGATTTCAATTTTCCCTTGCGAATTCCCTGCGCTGTTTTTTTCTTTCTTTTTCCGTTTCTACTTGTCTCACTGTATTCTCTCCCCATCTACAGCATTCCTTGTAGTTTCTACTTCGTTCTTTTTGTGTATTTCGCGTACCCTCCAATACCAGTCTGTGTATACGGTTGGGTGGTAAGAGAAGGCGGAAGTCTCCGAGGAAATCATTGAATATGCAACTTAAGGAAATCCTCGGATATTGTGTTTATTATAAACGGGCGCCATCGAGCTCCCCCTACAGCAGTTGAAGACTTTGCATGCGAATATTTTGAGATTCGAGAATATGCAAAGTCCCACGGGAGCCAAGTGCTCTGGAGCCGTGGCTACCCCGACTCCTGGCAAGTGCACGATACGATAGCTTGCAAAACCTATGAGGTCGACAGCCAAAAAAATCCTTCGTCAGCTTAAAAGAACAAAAAAAGGGCACTGAAAAGAACTAAAAGAAAGGAACAATATAAAACCGAATCGAGAACGGCAAATGTGCGGCTACCCTGAAACCGCGTATACAAAGAGAGAGAGACTGTTCGTTACAGGAACTCTGCTTGAAACTGGATGTTCAGTTCTAACTAAACTGCTTCCGACGAATCCAACGTTTTCGTAGCAACTGCCATGAGATTCCGGCAAAAAAGCTATTTCTTCTCTGGGCTCCCTGGCAAGATGGTGATACGACGACTATACGTAAACAGTGGGCAGGGTTCAGTCGCTGCTGAGGAATTCGCTTAAAATTTAAGAGAATCGAAAGGGTGAAACTAGGTCGTCTAGGTGGATAGGTTGCTAGGTTGCTAGGTTGCCTGGTAGATACGTATGGACACATATAGATATATAGATGGGTATTATGGTGCACCCGACTTTTCTTCCTCTGTGTATAGGAACATGCTACATAGACTTAGAGCACATAAGCTCTCTTGCGCCTTGTGCATTATAAATGGGCGTCCCTCCTGCTTCGGGTACGCAGCTAACGGAGAAGGGTGCGTTTTCGTACATAGGAAGGAGAAGGATCACGACAGCGTTCCGACTAGGGGTTGAAAGAGGAAGAGGTCGGCTGCACAATTAGCCGCTCTTGTAATTAGCGTAAATTGTTTCTCGCAGAGCTCCGGTGCGAACAGTAGCTACGACGGAAGGGAAACACCCCTAACTGATCCTCGCATCGGCAGCCTCGAGGAGGAAAATGGAGCAAGAGGAGGAGAAGGCGGAGGAGGCAATAGGTATTACGAACGGTAAGGGTTCTTCAGTGACTGAAATTCACTTAAATACAATCGGACCGCTGCTACCCTTAAATGAAGGGTGAATAAGAAAATTTCGATTAACTTCAATAGTGCACAGTAAGAATATTTAACTATACTGATTTCTTTTTAAGACGCGCGAAAGGCGTTACTTAGTTATATACCAAGATTTGTGATACTTACTCAAAAATATACGTTTATCCGCTTAAGTTAGACGTTGGCGAGACGGAAACCATCGCATCCCCATAATATACGGGTCAATAAAAACTTAGTTATTGCTTTCCTCATGGCGCGTAAAGGGTAAACCCCTTGCGAGAAGAGAACGAGAAAAAGCGAAAGGGGTTCCATAAGGAGAAAGATAGGAAGGAATAAGGAAAGAAGCGTAGAAGGTAAAATCGTAAAGCTGAAGAACTACGGGGTAAAGGGGGAGCATTCGACGGTTTTTAACAATTTCCCGGTCCGTCGTTATCGGATGTGTGGTCAACGGGTAGCGGCAATATAACGCTAGTGGATGTGTCTGGAGACAATAACGGCTCTACGGACCATCAAACGAGCTGCCGAATGGCGTACAAAGGACTCAAGATCGCCGTAACCGTGGACCTCCTTCCTTCCGTCCGAAGATACCGAAATACGATAGGATATATAAGGATATCCTTGCTGGGCTTGGTGTCTTTTATGGGAACTGAAACACCGATAGTTTCTAACGTGATTCGTGCATGGATGAGATCGGCCCGGATACGGACGAGTCCGCTGGACGAGAGGTTATCGACGTACTTGACCCTCTAAGATATCGAATCTCTATGACCATTTTTGCAGAACGTTTCGACTTAGGGACTTTGTCTTAATCCGATAAAAAAAGAAGCTTAACGGTGAAATTAAGAGATATCAAGAAGATTCCACATCCTGGAAAAAAAAATTGAAATATATTCGGTATAGTTAATTTTGTAAGGGTTGTTTCCTTAGTAATTATACGTTACGTATTATGAAAGGGATAGGTACTATATTTAAGGTAATTTGACAGTGACTATATAAAATGACAGGAATGAATTAAAAGTCTCAGGCATTAAAAAGTACCGGTTGTTGATCGGTCAATTTAAAGTAATTGAAGAGTAAGACTTAAAACTATACATTGTGGTTCCTATAGCTGTTGTCATACACCCTCCTAGTGTGGCTTCCCTCTGCACAAAAGCAAATAGGCAAAATAATCAATCCACCCACCGAGACATATGCTCACTTGGAGCCATCGCAAAAAGACTGAAGGGCCGACAGTGTTTTGGTCCAGCTAGTAAAGCAACCAAACAACCAAGCAACCACTCGGAGGGTGGCAGATTGTTTGATGGTTGATTGTCGCGCAGCGCTTCGGGGGTCGTCTGATTGGGTCGCCGCGAAACATCTGCCGGTCTCCCGCGGGGCTCCCAAACGACAATCATCCTACAATCGCGAGGTAATACGCCCAAAGATATCTTCATTCCATAGACGACGGCAAAAATGGAGGATTTCCAGAGGGCTGTCTCGGGGTGAGTTAGTTATAGGGAGGGATCCAGAACTATGGTCGGGCTAAGGGCTGTTCGTAGGGTAGAGGAAAGAAAATCCAGGATGGTCCAAGAAGATGTTACATATCTCAAGGTGAAACGACCACTTCTACGGGTAGTCCAGTAATGCGAAACGATAGAGGTCCACGTGGATATCCGTCACGCGAGAACATTTGAGCCGCGAGAGGGTGGTAGATGGAGGCAGCAAGAGGATTCCGCAACGTGAAGCTAGGGGTTGTAGAGGAAGGAGACGTTTCAAGGATTCTTCTTCGATTCGGAAGAAGAGATAAAAAGAAAGAAAGTCCTGCACCCTATGATGAACTTATCCGTGCGTACCGCAGCGTGCAGAGATGCTACCTGGTAGTGGGACCGCGCGGATCATTCTTGCGGAACAAAATCGCAAGACGAGAGCGAGCCTTGTGCCGCATCCACGTTAAAAGCAAAGGACTTTTACAACGAACCCCAACTCGTTCCACGGAGACACTGATACCTACCGGCTGATGGTACCAACCTACAAGCAACGACAATGGATCCTTTGCGAGTAAAAAGCGTAAAAGAAAAGAGGAGCGGTCCAGCACGAGGAATGAAAGAAAGAGCGGCAATGATGAAAGCATTGTCCCCGTTCGTACGGCTTCTCTCTGAGCCTCCGAGGCGGCCGACCTCTTTCTCTCTCACTTACTCTCTCTCTCTCTCTATCTCTCTCTCTCACTCACTCTAGAATCTCTGCCATCCCGTTAACGCGACATCTAAGATCAGCTCTGGTACGCTTCTCATCTGCTTTGTCCTCTGTCTCTTCTGTGATACGGAAGCTCTTGCGTTCCTGAAGAACTCTCAAGAACATCCTCGAGATTCCAAGAGGCGTAGATACACATGATATACAGTTCATAGAAATGTCTAGAGACACAGGACTGATCCAAAGGGTTGTTCCAGTGGCTGGAAGCCGCGTGGCTTAATTCGCCAAACCAATCGGCCTTCCGTAATTCGAGTCTTGAGTGTTTGTGCGTGTCTTTCCAAGAATGACCCTTGACCCTTTGGCCGACCCTTGACTCTCGTCCCTAAGTAATAACGCGATAATCCTCTCGCGCAAAACAAATAACGAGGATCGCAGGGTTTCTCGGTCCAGCACACAGAACAACCCTTCTACGTGGGATCGCCCTCATCTCATCGTCAATCCCTAGTGATCAATCATGATTGACTCTTGTGAGCAACGAGAGGGCGTGCTCTTTCTCTTGACATTCTCACTCTCTCGCCTTCTCTCTATCGGTACTAGACACGTTATACTTGCCATTCTCGCCCTTTTATAGTTGTGCGCCTTCTGCCTGCCTGCGTGCTCGTTTGACTACTTGTCTGCCTGCTAGGGTTACAACCCCTCGTCGATCCGATTGTTATTCTTCGGGCGAAAACTATTTACAAAGTCGGCCCTAATGGCATCAAGAGATTTGCCTCCATATGCCCCTGGCATTCTATCGCCTCTCTTACATTAGCGTACCATTTCGTAATCCATCCAAGTTGCAACGGCGTAAGAACCCTCAATGAAATTTTACCTACCCCTAGATACAATTAACATACAAAAAAGTCATACGGTGGATGTATGAAACGCAAATATATCCACAGTCATACTAGTTACTATTAAAATATTAAAAGGTTCCCGTGAAAACCCTTAAAATTGTATAAATTTATTTTTAAGATTTTATACGTTTACGCCAGTGACAGTGGCAACGCAATGTGTATGTAAAATGATCCAGGCCACTATAGACAAGGAAACAGATGGAAGCATAACCCAATGCAATAAAGATCGAGTGGATTCTAATGCACGTAAGAACAACATTACGTACTTTGTAATACCATAATTTAAAAAATTGTAAAATACCTTCAAGAAATGTCAAACCAGCAAAAAAACATTTCCAGCGGTTTTCTTAACAAAAATTAAAATCGAATACCTTTACCTCCACTAAAAATATCCGAAGCACTTATTGTAAAGTACGCCGTTCAAGCTAGGACAATGCTGATTCGTTACCTACTCCTACATCCCCTTTCCCCTTCAGCACCCTCATTCAGTCTCATAGACCCTTTGCCACTCTAACTCCGCCATTACGAATGCTCTCTCTCACTCTCTCACCCTCTGATACTCCTACGGTCTCTCTCTCACACGCGCACGGCGTACAAATGGAAAACGGATTGATTAATCGTAGTAATTACCGATCAGCCCCCGCTAATTAGATATCCGACTCCTACTCCGAGCCCCAGAGGGTTTCCGTTCGTTGCGGGACGTGGTGGTTGTACCGCGAGAAGGGGGTTCGACGTGAGGGGCGCATTACGTAGTGGTGTGAGCAGAAGGGGGTCGAACCAAGCGAACTAGGCAGGGGGCTAAATGAGATTGTTTGACGGAGGCACCCAATAAGCCGAGGTCGACTAAAATAGCACGTGCGTCTCAACCTCAGGAACGATTCAGAAAATGGCTAATCTGGGAAACAACGAAACAACCTAATCTTATATATACCTAATAATAACCCATAGAAGATATATTAAATTTCATTTGTAAAGACACCGTACCTCGTGAGCTTGAAGACAATTTTTAAATCTGATATAGTTTTTTGGTGTATACTGTATGCAGGTATGGATACAGTATACTTGATAAGATTTATACCGATGATTCGGATACAGCTAACGATCAATGAATTCTTGAGAAAATTCTAATGGTACCGAAAACAACTTAAAGGGTGTTACCCTGAAGGTAGTCTAGAGTGATAGAGTGACACGATAGGGGTATACGGTACCTATACGGTGACTACATTGTACAGCCGGTTGACTTACGGCCACCTTTTTACATCTGCTCGGCAAACGAGCTGATGCGAGAGTCTGGACGTCGTGACGTCGTTCTCTACCGTTCCACGCGGACGTCGACTATTTGTAGATCGAACAGATACGACAATTTCCCAATTAGCAGACGAATCGTTGGCCCATAAATCGACTAATTTCGAGTCGGATATATTAGTTTAGCAGCCTTCAAAGGGTAACTTAAGGGGCAAAACTAAACCGACGAAGCTAGGAATGCTAATAAAACTAACTAAGAAAATGATATAATATATATAATATACATACAATATATATAGAATTTATATTCTTTCATGACTTGCATAAAAGATATATTCGTACGATGTAAGAGACAAAACAGCATTATACCCGTAATACAATTAAAATAAGTACTCCCTAATTTAATCTGAATTCTATGTTTAGAAAGAGAGAGAAAAAGACAAAGTAGATATCGGTAGTTTGTAAGAGCACGTTCCCGCGAAGCATCCCCAGCAATTTGAGTGACGGTTAACGATCGTTGCCTTAAAACCGTGACATCCGTACGGTGAACATAGCCAGTATAACGTTATTTGCGAATAGGGATATTAACATCCGGTAGCGGGATTTACAACCCCATTCACGTGACTCCTGAGCCCCGGACAATTTTGTAAAACGAAATGTCTCGTTAGCAAGTTGGGTACAGTGGAGCATAGGGGTCCCGTCCGCGGTTTTACAGCGGTCTAAATTACGCCGGAACGTACAGTTATGATGTTAACGATCTCGCCCAGCATTGCACGACGCATAGGTACCTAACGTTGCATTCTGTAAAAGCGGGATGAGATGTGACGTAAAATAAGAAGTTCTTAAGGGATGAGCGAGAGTAAGATTGGCCATGGTTAAGCGATGAGATGGAAGGGAGAAAGAAAATCCTAAAAGAACTAAAGAAAGAAAAACAAGAGAAACCGAGGATCTTTAACCGTCATTCCAAAGAGTGAGAGTCATGATTGAAATTCTCTCCCGTCTCTCAAATTGTCTCTAAGAAGGGATGTCAGGATGCCAAAAGACATTACAAAGACGGAGGTCAGAAAACAGAATTATTTTGGCGGCCCCTTGTAAATCTGGTAAAGACGTGTGACGTAGCAAGATGGCAAAGAAAAATGGAGTTAAGGCCATGTGACTCTCGAACACGAAAATAAACGGCGTAAGTGCCAACTGTAACGTGGAACTCTTGTAGCGTGCGATGCAGTGGGCTGCGTGGAGGGGGAAGCTAATAAATAACCTCTGGTTTATTAACGGGACAGTAGAAGGGGGAGAAAGTGATTAAATTAGCAAGAATATTAGTACACATTTGCGGTACTCTCTTGCTTCGTGCTTTTAGGGTGTATATATGAACGTATGTACGCGTATACGTATACTCGGTTAGCATTAACATAGCGAAGTATCTAAGGAACTCGATAGCTCATTATCTATTTCTAAGGAACTCGCCAATTGGATAGTGATACATTTTCATTAAGGTAATATTGCGAATGGACCAAGATCGGTGCCAAGAGATGATCCTTTTTTGAAACAATAAATATCGCCCTAGTACCGTTTCCATTGAACGCAGTCTCCTATAAACGCTTGAACGGGCTCGCGTAGCATTCAAATGCTTGACGCTGTTCGCCGTTTTCTGGGGTAATATATACGGGTACACGGTAACAAGCTGGCAACGTTTCTAACTACTGTCCAGGTTGATATATGTGACGGAAAATTGTGGGCGAAGGGAGACCAAGGAAGTCTGACTTCCTTCTAGCACTGTAAGGTGGGCGGGCGGTACGCGTGGACCACATAACTATTTTATTTAGAAATTATTTCATTTGTCCCCAGTATTCTAATTAGAGCGAGCCATTTCTAAGCTGCATGAGTGCCACGGCTCTAATTACATTACAGAAACATGAGTCTCTCTGCGTTGAATATTTTGCGAGTCTACGTGAAACTTATTGCTGCCAAGAAATTGTTGTAGGGTGTTTATATGCATATATGCACCCTATAATAATTTCCCAATGTACATATGTACATTGGAAGGATGAACACAAACTTTGTTATGAAAATTACTGGTAAGATGTTAGAATTTTTTTAAAATTAATATACGCGACATCTAGACTTGAGAATGTACTATATTCTAGTTTTAATTGAGATTCGTATTACGTGCAATTACTAATGGCGGGAGATCTACGCGTGTTCAAAAATACGTATATCTGCGAATCCTGCAGATGCTAACTCGACGCGTACTCCTTAAACTTGATTTGTGCTCAATTACCGTACATCCTCTATATACAACGTACCCTTTAACTCTTTCCTCTGACCTTTTCGATTCTCTTATTATAAACCCGAGAGGAGGACGACGCGAAGCGTCGCAACGTGCTGCAGCCTCGTCTTATTTATATGCGAACCTTGCCGCATTCGGGAGGACCGTGAGAGCGGAGTCCGGGGTTATCTGGCAATCCATTTCACATTTTATATCCGTGCAATATCCACGAGTAACACAGTCACGCCTCTTCACCGGTTTCGCCTGATTCACCCTGGCCAATGGCTAACCTGGATTATTTTGATCTCGTCTTTCTAAAGTTAGCCAAAAAAATTATCTGTACCTACCTTACCTTAATGCTACAATTCGTGACTCGCGAGATTGGTACGTTAGGGAATGGAAAAGGAATGCTGAGAGAGGGTGGACGAGTAGGTCGGCGACGGTTATACGTACAAGGATTTCGTTTAATTTTCACGGTAAACAAGCCACCCAGTTGGGATAATAATTCGGATGGTGGCGCAGCTGTGACGCGAAAACATCTATCAAGATGGGGGGATAGCGGAAGCCTGTTGGATCAGCAGGAGAGAGTCCCTCGACAAGACAAGTCTAAGCCCCGAAGACGCTCTCCGCCATCTTAACCCTTTCTCGCTAAAACCGGATTTAGCGGTATTAGCGTCCATGTTATGAGCAGGAAGGCCCGTTCCTTAACGAAACACGGGGCCTTTTCCGAGCGGAAATCCATTTTCTCACGACGCTCTTAGACGCTACCGACTTACATATAGTCGGTTCAGGAGTTCAATGTGTTTTTTTGACAGTTCGAAAACAATGAAGTTTCTGGCAAGCCACATGTGGGTCTGTATAACATTCTTTTTACAAAGTATGCTTGTGCATGATTTTGCACTGAAATATATATTTTATTTTTCTGCATTAGCATATATTTTCCTAATTTTATGGAAAACCACGTGTCATTTGCTAAGAATTACATTGTTTATGAAATGTGAAAAAAATACATCGAACTCGTGGACCGACTATATGTACATACGTACTTATATATACGTACGTATGGAGGTAAAATTTTCTATTAGATTTTTATTATTAGATATATTTTTAGATATTTAAAATGACACTACTATATCTATATATATGTTTATATACATATTATCTATCTTATCTATGCCAGTGTATATCTGTGAAATATTTTAATAACGCGCTATTTGCTTCTACTTGCAATTAAACTTAAAAGCATTTTCGCATTTATCTACCGCACCTGTAATACAGATAGAAGCATCTCTTCCAGTAGATACGTATATGCATACAGGTTGACGTGCATTAACGAAGTAACGTGCGTAAAGTTCCGCCAATAAAACGCAATCGTATACGTATATCCCGCGAAAGGCGTAGCTTCGCCGTGTCGGCCTAGATGTGAAAATCGTAAAGTGGCTACATAATAGCACGAATAATCCTCATGGTGCTACGAGATCTGAGATTAAGCCTGCGTAAAATGCAATAGTAATGTTTACGTGCGCTATTTGAAAACTATGTGCCGACTTACTGCCTTCGAGTTATTCATGACGAGCAGCTTGCGAATTTTGTGCTAAAGAATGTTCTAAATAAATCATCTCCTTCTCTCTCTCTCTCTCTCTCTCTCTCTCTCTCTCGTTCCCCCTCTCTCTTCTCTCTTTCTAAAATAAACACGATATTATTTTCGCGTTCTCGATTACATCATGCGAATGCATTTTCTTAAACTTCCTACTGAGATTTTCTTTCGTATATCAATTCTTTGACGGTCCAATACACTTTACAGTAGATTCCCTAAAATAATCGACAGGTCAATAAAACTGTAGCGAACTCTCACGACCAACCAATTCAGATAGTATCAATCCATTTTACGTGATCATAAATCAAATTCAATGTATTCTACACGAATATTCAGAGAATTATGTTGAGCTTTTTGATAAACATGCTATGCATGTGCTGCTATATGAGATCCGTGCTCGACTGACGTCACAAGATTGGCTCATCAACCTCAATGTTTTTCTTTCTTTTTTCTTCCGTTACCATGGGGAAACAGACCACGAACTATTTTCGTGTCTGAAAATTCTCTTCCGTATATACGTATGTAAGCAGCGCCCGTGCGTATCTTGTATACCTACACTGTTAACTCATCCACGATAAAAGACACACAAATGCCGTCGGACACGACGTTAAACCTGGGAAACGTACGAGCTGGGAATTAGTCGTGAAACGCGGGAACATGCGAGAGGCCATTAATTTTCTCTCATTTATCAGAGAAACGAGAAACGCAATTCCTTCTTGGAATTGCCGGCTGAAAATGCATGAAATATGATTGGCCGGTGGATGTTCATATAGCTAGATGTAAAAATGGTCATAAACATTATTCACCGCGAAAAATCCTTATTACTGAATGACCTGTATCGATTTTTGTCATTGGCAAATATTCCTTTCCTGTCCGTACTATCTCGTATGCACTATTGCATACTATGAAGATATACGTGATAGGAACACGTGTAATGTAGAATCATGTACGTAGCATTGTATATACATATATCTTAAACAGCTACGAGTATATCTAAACGTATAGAAAAGAAAGGTGTAGGAACTCACCAGTTGTTAACTTGAAGAATCGTCAGCCCCGTGTCCTGTGCCAACTGTTTTTTCTGGTCTTCCGAAGGGTACGGATGCTGAAACAAAACCAGGATACCGATAAATGCGGGAAACGCGGTCGTATAACGTGGCGTCGAGGGAGCTCGAAAGCGATCGACTCTCAACTGAACTTATTGCGACGTCAATTTCGTTGGCCGGTGTGCATCGCCGGCCGCGGTACGTAAATCAACAAGGTAATATAAAGAAAGCAAAAAGAAAGAAAAGAAACGGAGAGTAACATATAGTATATATATAAGCACTGAGATAGAGGAAAAGGGAAGAAAACAAGGAAAGAAAAATCAAGAGATCAACAGTCCTTACGTTCACAGATGCAGGCATAGCTTTGTGTACGACAATCCGACCATCCGTAATGGCATATAATGATAAAAATTCCGTATTTCACGTTAGTCAGTATGCGCGACAGTATTATACCTGCGTATGAGCACAACCGCGTACGTGATGCTTCCCGCATTACAAGCGCCGTGTCCCCGAAGCGCACCTGCGAAATATTATTTATTACCCAGGAAAAAAGGTAAAAAGCGTCCGTTCGGTGCACCGTCCCCGTTTTATCGCGAAATGCATCGGCGCAGATGCGTTGCGGTTCCTACAGACAAACGATCTTCCACTATTCTCTCTCTCTTTCTCTCTCTTTATATATCTATCTTTCTATATACCTCATTCACTTCTCCCTCTGACGTCCTTCGCTTCGATACTATCTGATACTCTATTTATATACAAATTCTTTTCCTTGCAAAAAATCACCGTCGTATACCGGCTGAATAGATGAATCCTGCGCGAGGAACAATTCGAGCGGTATACAGTAAAATATAAAAAAAAATTATAACGAGGGGTAGTAACGTGAGCCTATAGTCACTTTCGCTAACTTCCTGGATGAATGCTATATGGACGATCATTTACGTCACGTATTGCGCCAGGATAATCACTTTCTGAGAAAACAGACAGTATCTCTTCCATCGTTTCGCGAGAATTCGAACAGCGAATTGTTTCCTATACCCATAGTGCACTCCGATAAACGCCACTTCTGAACTCCTGGAGAATCCTCGCATCAGGAACGTGCGTGCCAAGTCGCCGAGTAGGCGGACATACCAAACGCATGCACGCATGCATGTACACCATCACGTAGAGCACAGGATATCTTGGGTTTTACGGTATAAACGGTCATAGGACTGGAAACCCGTTTTCTCAAGGGTGGCTAAGCTGGAACGTTGGTACTATCTGATTTTACGGGCACCCGGGTGAGAAATGACACTGTGACGAGTAGATAGCTCCTAGCAATCTTGATGGTAAAGGCTGATTCGTAAGCCGCGAACTCGAGCCAAGTCACGCAGGACTGTAAACGTCTCCAGTTCATCCATTTCAGTCGATACAACGACAAAGCTTGAATTTCCCAAAGGAAAATGATGGCAAAGTGTATAAAAATTGTCAAAGGTGACGATAAAATGTTGGTCGCCCATTAAAAGTTCAGAGACCGATTCGTACAAGCACAGGGTATACAGTGGGTAATATGCATGTGCCAGAGTTACATGGGGTGGGAACCGCATCATATTTTTACATAATTAGCACGTGGCGCGGGTATTACATTCCCGTGGACTTTTTGTCGAAGCCTGCGGTATTTTTGGAAACCACGTGAGCGGCCGCAGCCCGCACCCCGGTATATCATGTTTCTTGGAGACGAGCCATGGAGTCACCACCAGCTAGCGTATAATATATATGATATAGCGTATAGCTAGTCAGCCAGAGGCATTGTGTGTTCAGGACGAGGGCAATCCAAGCATGCGCAATTCTTATCCTAATTAAATCGGCTCGATGCATTGTCTAGGTGGTGCATCCACGAGAGATTTCCGTCTAGTGGTGATCCCTGTAGGGAGAACACATATGGGTACTGGGTACATGGGGAAATTAGCGATGGATGAAACGTAACCCAGGAGCAGAGAGCAGATTCGATAGGACCGGTGAGTTTACGTTGATGTAATAAATTAGAAGCAGGTGCATCGGGTGGAGAACTTGTGGCGGAAGTAACGATAAAGCAGGGGTGCCGCATTAGGCAATGGAGAATATTGTCTCCTGGGCCAGACTGTTGATATATGCATAAAACAATCAAGATAATTGTTGAAGCTTCGTGGGGACTGCCTTGCTGCCCGACTGCCAGCTACCCTCTACTGAATAGATATAAGAGAGATGACCAATGCAAGACTGTTGGGGAGAGAGTGAGAAGGGATGAGAAAACGAGATAGGGGAGGCAGGGAGCTATCCAATTACATTGAAAACAATAGTCTTAAGTGCTAGAGGCGGCTCGCTCGCTCTGGGCCAACCAAACCCCTCTTGCAACCTCAATGCCTTTCCACTACCACCCTTGTTCCTACTTCGTCTAACCATTGTAGAAAATTACGCACTGAGAACCGTCTCTTATGCGGAAAGTACGTAAAACTTGGTGAATTAACTTGCATATCTGGGATATAATGCATGCTTCGGCAAGTATTTAAAATATTGTTATAGAGACGATATCTCTTAAAATTTTTATACTATGTTCTATTTCGAGGAGGAATTTATATGATACTGTTTGACATATGTAATATATTTTTTCAACAGAATATGGAGTAATTTTTGTTTATTGCACAAAGAAAGTAAATTTTTGAAGTTTTTTCTAATAGCCGTAGAATTATTAAAAAACATACTTAATTTTCAAATTCTTGCAGAGATTTATCTTTGAAATATATCCACAGTGGTTAAGCAGTAGGAGGCAGCATAGGAGAGTACATAGTCTCTGGTATAAATCTTTGTGCTCATCCCCCGTTTTCGCAAGAGTCGAGCGACTGAAGAAATCAAGGCGTATCTCGAGAGGAAGAAAATTAACCCATTCAGGGGGTTCGAGCGGCCAAACAAGCGATAAAATGAAAATGAGCGGTAAAAAGACAATATGAAAACCATTTGGGTCTCGTCGCTCGGGGTGGGAACGAGCGAGGCGGAAGCAGGGCTAAGTGTGTAAATGAGTCCGTAGTTTAGCCCGATTGCCTGGAGACGACCCCTTCGCGGTGCGCTACCCTCCTGGTGCTAGCCTCGATAACCGGAAACTGCCACGTACCCGGTAGAGTCTTCTTCCTGCCCCTCTACGATGGATAGCGTTTAATTAGATGACGATCCACTACTATTCGACGAGTACACAACTACCTACCCCTATTCTTAAACGAGAAGTCACGTCCTTCAAGTGTACCTGATGATCATCAGAGCTAGACACTTTCTTCATCTTACTTAATACTGACATCTTATTCACCCTATGTCTTTCTGAAGACATTTTCACGATACGGGACACAACTCACAGAATCCAGAAGTTTCACGACAATTATTGTCGAAGGGTTTGGGTGCGTCATCGAGCTTCGATAATTTGCAAGCGTCGTTTCGTCGCATGCTGCGTCAGGTCGATGTCAGTGGGCGTGCACGGAGTCGGGACTGAAACTAGGGATCTCGGTTCCCAATGACACGTCGATGACGTCCGCTGCTGACTCTGGCTAACGAGCGGGGCGTTGGGGGCGTGGGAGCCACCAGAGATCGCGCCTCGTCATCACGCGCTTCTCCTGGGGGGTTGCTAGCTCCGCCGGTTCTGAATTCTCTCGTGCTGCTCGTGCTTCGTGGCTCATGGCCAGACTACGGACTCTACGGGGTTGTCCTGCCCGAACGGATCTCTCTGGGATTACCTTCGTCGAGCGATTTGACAGTGGGGACCTACTCCTCTCGTTCTGGAGAGAACTCTCAGAGCGAGGGAAAGAAGTTTGAGAGGGATAGAGAGAGAAAGAGATGGTAAGGAAGGTTTCCAATGGAGAACGAAGGATAGAATGACAGTGAGGGAGAGAATAGGGTACCTGAGCTACGTCAGCGCGTCACTCACCCCTAATGCCTTCATTTCGTCTGTCCTCCCTTTTCGGTATTTCCATAAGCGACCAGAAATTTATTATTCCTGAAGTTATTTGATTTTAACGTTCAAGTATTCCAATATACAATAGTTTATTATTTCAAACAAAATTGCAATTGTCGCCACGATAGAAACTTTACAAATAAATAATACATTCTTTGATTTACATTGAAAAGAGGGTAATTATCGATAATCAGGAAATCACGAAGTAAATCGCTGATAAAAAACGAAGCTTGTTAAGTTCCAATGGATTCATTCAAAAAAGATGAAACCATAAAAAAGTCTAATAGGAATCGTGCAGGTACCATAGAAGATTAGATTTCCCACGTGATGGGTCAGCACCAAGAAGATGCGATGTCCCTTTGTATGTAATTATGAGGAAACACAATGGAATGTATGGAGGTATGCACGCGACATGCCTTGCCACGAGGATTGTCTCGATACGAGATAAGCCGAGCCCAAAGATGGTATGTTGGCGCAATGCTGACTTGTAGGTAAGGCAACGAAACAACCAAGCAACCAGGCCTAGGCCACGAGAAGTTTTATCTACCCAGGATATCGTGGTTGGATCTGCTTCGTCATTGTGTCGGGCTCACTTCTGTCAGTCAGCGAAGCTAACAACTATTTTCAAGCTGTCCACGTGAAAACTACATCCTGTGAAAAAAGACCTAAGCAACTACGATCATCTGCGTCCGGTTTTTCCAGGTGATCAAACGACAAATCCATGAGAAACACGCAAACTTCTCTTTATATGTAACATTGAGGCGACAAAAAAGATAGAGAGACTAAAAAATCTTAAGTATTGACACATTTTCTTGGTTACTAGAAACCCCTTAAAAATACACAGATCAAAAATCAAAGTTCGTAAAAGTTAAGTGAAACGATCGTGATTTCAAAATCAATGCAGTCTAGTGAATGCGTATATGAGGAGGGCGTGGTGAAGCGGATCTCTGTGACACAGGCACCTCAATCACCCTGCGACGCCCAGACCTGTCATTATCACGCGACACCGTCTAGCAGGGCCTACATGAATACCGCACCATTCCCTGTCCCAGGAAGGATCCAAGCTCATGGTCAACGTTACACAGGAGGGTTAGAGAGCGAGAAAGAGAGATGGAGAGGGATGAGAACGTAGGGACACAGTCAGACGCCTCCTCGTCACTTGACCAGGATAGGACACACCTCCCTCATTGTTTCCTCCTGGAGGAGGATGCGATGAGAACATCAAGGAACGCCAGGAGTACCAACCACCCACCTCTCTACCTAGGGCTCTCCTCTGGCTCTAGGGGAAGGTTCAATCTCACCTCCACTCAGAGCTGACCCCGTGGCTTTGTCTCCGAATTTCATTGATTAGGGGACTAGTGGCTTATCGACCTGCGAACTGATTGTGTCGCACTAATGAAACGACTAAAGGTTACGTGCGTCTAATCTCGTGTAGGAAAATGGGAGTGGAATAGGAGTAGGAATCCCAGTAAGTATATGACGAGTGTAAAAATCGCGAATTTTAATGGATAAGCCTCAGGGCCATTGACAACAATTTTTGATGACCATCCCGTGTGGTACTCGACTTATGGGAATAGGGATAATTACAATGTTTGTGAGTTTAGATATGGGGCGGATGGTGAACTCCTCCGAACCCTCAGGCGGCAATTCCCCGTTCATGCTCGCGCCGGAACCCGGCAATCATCCCCAGTCAGTCTTTCAGTCAGTTCTGTTGCTATTTAATTATCCATTTAAAGCATATAATTTTCTCTGGGGCCGATTGGTGCCTGGATTTCGTCCAATGAAGCTCGTGCACGAGGGTCCGACCTGCAAAAAAGCGTGGGAGTCTCCTAACAGAGTAATGTACAACAACACCATGAGCCTCGATCGACACGACTTTCCTTATGAAACCCATCGAATGAACCCCATAGAATATTTCTTTTACTATCCCCTACTCCTCTAGAATATTATTTTCCATCCGTGTTTCAAATCATTATCGGAATACTGCCAACGCAAAAGATTTTCTAGCAGACAGGGATTGGCATCAACCAAATAATCTGTACCAACAGTTCGTACAGGAACCACCCCCCATAGATGGGTTTTATCATGCAGAGAGAACCCCTCTATCATTGCCGTGCAGCTATGCATAGATTTCGGAAAACACGCCCTTCTCCATGGACCCAGTCTGTAACGCGTATAAACGAAATAGCTGTTAGGTGATATTGGTACGGCGTGTTGCGGAGCTATCAATATATTTTCCCTTCCGTTTTTCTCATGCCAAGGGCAACCTGCTATAGTCACATCCCTGTCGCACTCACAGTACCCAGACCCTACCCGTTTAGTGTCAATTTATTCGGGATTCCCGAGATTCCGAGGCTTTACCGCATGCGATCAACCCCCCCGTTTGCATAATATTGTATTTATTTCGTCTTGTAACCCCGTCTCCCTATAGGCAGCTACTTGCTTCCCCGTGCGAATGGGACTATACACGAGCCCTGAAATGGGCTATACGGGTTACGGGGAAGCTTGCAGCCACCATTCAACCCGGGCAATTTAGTTGGAGCAATATTGGATAACCCTAGAAAATTTGGTAAACCCTGACGAGCGAACCATAATCGCACTAGGTCGCCAGTCATGACGCTACAGCATTACTTGGTAGAATTGATTGTAGCGTTATCGAACCGATTCATGAATAGGCATAGAAGGCATTACAGACGCAAGGAAAAAAATATATACAGGAATATCTCAAAGTAGAAAACCAAGAAACGAACAAGTTCGATAACGCAAATCGGCAAAGTTACTTGACGCTATCGAATTGCCCTCGGTCAATATTACTTGTTTATTATCTATCCGTGTCCCATAAAAGCCTCAATTGTTTTTCCGATATGAATAAATGTCCACCTAGAACGCTCCGGACCTGATACGCCTCCGACAACCCTCGCATTTATGTGACAGCACGGGGTAGGTAGTGAGTAGAATATGCCCGCTGTCAATATGTCTGTATCGTACGGATGAATAAACACGATATTCCCTAAGAATTCCTCTCCTCGACTTTCTTCAACTCTTTTCAACACTTTTCAGTATATTCATGATATTCGCTATTGCTAGGAAGGATGATTATTTCCTTATATCATATACAAATGCATATAGTTAACACTATACTTGTATTATTATTGCAAAGGTTCAGTTTTAATACGAAATTCGTTTGAGTAGGATGTAGGACCGATCAGAAAAAATTTTTCAATCAAATCTGATAGCAACGTTCGATGTCATTCGCGACATATCATTATAAACGAAATACACGATAAACAGCGCGTTATATCGACAGAACCGTATATTCTGACTTGAGATATAATTTTGAAAACGTATTGAGGCACACTAATAATATACAATATTCATAATGAGAATGCGAGTCAGACTGTATGAATTTCCATTAGTCAACTGGAGGAATATTTCGAATAGAGGTACCATATCCAAAAGAGCATCGATTTGATTGACAATATATTCGATGGTATAAATAATTTGCCGATCAGACAAATTAATGGTACCACTTGTCTGCGATTCCGTATTCACTACCCAATTTAATTGTCTGGCATATTAATAAGATACTGTCATACAGAACGACACAAAAAATATTTTAGAGAACACAAGCACGGACTGCGTAAGTTTCTTACACGTGACAAAAGAGGACCATAAATATATAAGTATACGCTAGTAATATGGTGGTTTGAAACGTTGCATTTCTGACCTGGAAAATTGATACATCAGGTAGGTAGGTAGGTATAAACCATGCGCACCTGTACAGAAGCATGCCAGCAAAATGTGAGCCGGGCGGACAGGTGATTGTCAGTGCTTGGGGCAGTGCCCTGAGCTCTTCATAGATCATCGCCAGTGAGCAAAACACCCTGGAATTTTGCAAAATGCTCGTAATTCCTAGAAAATTGATTGACAGTACGAAACACGATAACACGATTGGTTGCCAGATAGGATAGAGTATATCTATATATGTTGCAGCTGCAGTAATATAGATGATTCGAATATATTAGACAGATAAAATGTATTAAATTTGTTCAAAATTTTGTACAAAATACAACACACCCGTGAGCTAGACACATGGGCGCTGTCGCTAGTGTAAAAATGACGCCTCATCGAATTTTACGATCATCCCGTTAAAATGGGTTACGCGTCATTTTCATCGACGTAATCGCGTGATTATCACAGGTGTAAATGAGTTCGCGGTCGACGCTGTATACCTCCTACTTTACCATCGTAATGCGTATCCGATGCGAGACGAATCGCACGACCGGTTTCCACGTACGTAACGAGATTCGAACGATGCGAAACGAATTTGCGATTGTGCCTCGTCGGGGATTTTCGTGACGTCACGCGAAAACACTATGAAATTATATCAAAGCTAAAGATTACGCTAATCTCGTTACAAAAGGTATAGGACGATTCTGAGTTACGCCCATACATACATATACTACAATACGAAGTACGCTGACTATATATGTGTATATATATATTGGACCCGCAACGATCGATCGCATTGTTGTGTATCGGCAACCACTAATTGTATAAGAAGCATCCGCAATGAAAGGACGGCTTGATTACTCCGAGCAGACTCATTGTCTTGGTCAATTAAGTTTGCGAAATTTAGCCGTAACCTCAGGCGGCGCCATCCTCTCTTATCCTTGGCTTTATAAAAAGCCCGCGACTGGATCATTATCGTTATTTAATATCCCGTCATTAGTGCATTCTAGTGCCACTCGAGAGTGTTGTTTATGTACCGTATGCCGCGGCTTTTGTGTCAGAGTGGGTGCTCGCCTTTTTGTTGCCGCACGATGGAAGGAAGCTCTAAAGTCCAATTCGCTGTGCTACGTGCGCGAACGCACTGGATGGGTTAATTATCATCAAAGATTGCGCTTTGTGCTGTAATTCCTTGCTAGTTTTCACGCAGCTCCTTACTTGAGCTTATGCGCATGCGTATAACGCATACTATATACGTAACTGCCTAAGGCGGTTATCTCCAATGATACGTTTGACGCTAAGATCCCTATGCGCGTTGTTTTCTTGGCCGAAGATCCAATGGGCTTATACGTTATACATATATGTTAGGTGGATCTATACGCATACCGTGGAGTACGAATTCCAGTGGAAGACGTGCCTTGATGATCAGACTTTTTCTCATCTGACTCTAGATATCTCTTTATATATATACCTATCCAGCTAAAGGAGACTGGCTTTTAATTGACACTGCATCCCAAGGGTATATAAGGACTAAGAACGATACGCTCTTTAATAATTACTAAAGCGACTCGATACAGTGTCGATTTCATTTTAATGAGATCCTGGACACGCGTGACGTGCACTTACATTAGTGTTAATGCGTTTTGTGCTGCGGAATAACCCTGCGCACGAAACCGGTGCGGATTGACAGCCGGATATTTTTATGTGAAGCCCCATTCAATAATCCATTCGCTGTTTTATGGCTGCTGGCTCCAATGACGTCACATAATGCATGCATTTATTTTATTATATATAGGTATACATAGATATATGCGAGTCCACTGGCAGTCGTTGATTCTCCTACCAATACTCACATCGATGTGAATTGGCCTACGTGCAAGCGTGTATCGTCGCCGTGTTAGACGGTACGTTCGCGTGCATTTGTACGCGGTCGGATTTACCGTTGTTCAGGACCCATTACGTTCACTTCCTGTTTTTATTTATTTTTTATTCCGGTTATTGACAGATGATGTTTTCCCGCGCGCGCTCTCGTGCGGTTTACTGCGGATACGCAATACGCCCACTGTTGAACGCACTGTTCCACTGTATATCATAGCGAAATAGCCTGTGGATATATGGTGCAGTCGTATACAAATTTATGGGATAATCAACGAATCGATAAACATTTTAGAGAGTTACTTGAAAAATTTTCACTCGTTCTAACAATCAGGTAGAGAGAAAGATGTCCGAGACGGCATAGCGAATAACACGGTAAAATGCATGCCGTCTCAAACACCTTTTCCCTATTCCTATGGTTACTGCTTATATAGATTCATAAATTTGTATACACCAGCTATATCAGTCAGAAAAGAAAGGGATGATATCTGCGAGAGTATCATTTGTAGTGAAGATAATAAAATGATTTTTTCTAAATATACCGTATAGGATTGTTACTTCGTTATGGGGAGTAATACGATGTACAGAGAGAACCGACTGTCAGCCTGGAGTGGAGTCCAATAAGCTTGGTTATGCAAACAAGACGGACGCAACGCAGACGGAATTGCGTGGAATCGCGTTACCATTATTTATCTCCTCTCACAGACCGGAAAGAAAGGTACACCTAACACGTCTTCCCTTCTGCAACAAAGACCCCCACGCAGAAATTTGCATGACTCGCCGCCGCGTATACCTGCGCCTAACAAACGTACCTTGATGAAGATTAGATTCAGTCTTGTAAGTTACGTCGCTTCCAGGAGAGTAAAGGACTAACGGCCATATTGTATAGATTGATACAGTCTAATAACATCTATAGATATACGTATAAACGTAAGGATTTACATCTTCTATAACAAATTATATAAATGCATCGTCAATCAATTGCTATATACGTGCACTAATCCGTACACCAATTCCGAGAAATATGTGAGATTAGTTTTTCAATTCTGGGGAAACCATCGTCCATGGCATCGTCCCGACTGGACGTAATTAGACTGCAGTATAGAGAACGTGGAGGCCATGGAAGCGGGCTGGTAGACGATATACATATATGTATACTATATACTGTATATACTGTAGAACTGTAGGTATATAGACCTGTAGACTGTGGAGCATGGCTTTGGGCCAGTCTCTCCTGCAATTACCGGTGGGCAGGGCCTCGCTGCATCCTGCTGCACAATCAACCTTTCTCTACCAAACAACGTCCGCGGGACGCTGCATAAATGCACTTTGCTCGTGCGTGAGCCGGAGCATAGGGTACCACGTGTCGAAGCGTAATACAGGAATTAGATGCGTCGGGAATAACGGAGGTAAACGTCAGGCTCAGATGCGGGGCATTGACTAGGCGATCTTGAGCAGAATGCACTTCTGTTATGATAGAAAATACACTATTGGTGCACTATAGGTCATAGATGCAGATAGATATCTAGTAGGATAAGAAGGTCAGTTTAAGTGTGAGGATGGGGACATTTATAATGGTCGAATATACAGGGTTGACATATCTAGGTAAGATTCCTAGCGGAAGACGTATTCCTTGCGGACTTGCCGGAATGGTTTATCGTCGTCGTGGAGTCCTTCGCGACTAGATATACGTCCTTCAGGGTATAACAGGAAAGTGGTAACCTGCAGCTATTTACGGGGTTGCGCCGGGGTGTTATGGTGCGGTGCAGTGTTGGTTTGTACGAACAGACGTGATACGGAATATATGAATAATAATGCGTCGCCTGTATATCGCCAGAGTACCACCTCCATCGCTTCTACCGGGGCGCCCGGTGTGATGTACTGCGAGACTGCGATACGGTGTGATTCGCTCTGATTAGCGCTATCTATAACGATAGCCTCTGTGTATAATCCCGCTATAATCAACCGCTACAGGGTGTGCAGCGTGCGAAGATTACGTGCCTCGCGTATAACCTAGGTGTAGCAACCATAATCTACCCCTGGGACATGATCAGCCATTGCCGAAGAGTCACGCATGAAAACCGGTCAAGCACAACGAGGTGAAGAGTATGTCGGAATAACTTTTAAATGAATATACAACTGCGCTGGGTGTAGATATTATACTGTATAACGTCTATGGAAGTTTAAACACGAAGACTGTGTTAAGTTCGCGAATATACCCATTGGGTAGTTTCACGTGCAACTTCTCGCGATTCACCCTGTATATACGGTAGGATATATTACGGGACGAAGCGTTATAAATATGGTTTATAGGGGCGTCCAGCACGCGGTGCATTAATGCGGCTGATTGCCCGTACATTACTATAGCAGTGTGGTACTTTCTCTTTCTCTCTCTTTCTCAGTGTCAATATGGCATATACGTATCTCTCTCTTTATCTCTTCCCTTCCAGGAAACCTCTCTCACTCACTCACTGTACTCTCTCTGCGGGCTCGTCGGTTAGTTACGGGCGGTGGTTGCGCTTTATTAAAATATTGGGTCACCCCGAACGTAATATATCGAGCTTATAGGTATACGAGTAGGTACCCCGAAGGCAGAAGGGACTGTGGGAGGGTGGTGCTCGTTACGAGCGTCCTTTCAGAGCCTAAGTGGACGTTGAGTTCGTTAGCCAGTCGAAGAGATCGCGGAAGATGAACAGAACGAAGGTGAAAGATACATGGGCACCGCGTGTCCATGCCAGGACGCAATGGACCACTATACTCCATGATTCTTCGAGTAGTTGACTGTACGAGTCATTCGCCATTCCCTTTCGATTTTATACTCTTGGCTAACAGGCACAGTGGGTAAGTAGATATCACTGTACACGTATAGATATCATGTGACTGCATTGCTCTTGTTTGATATTCGCTATAGGTAAATGAATAATATAAATAGAAAAACGTCGAAAACGGATAAATTTATCCAGTGAAAAAACAGGGGAAGTCATGAAATTTCTTTCCTTAATGACGAGTTTCACACCCTGAATACCACCCCTGACCGCGACCTAAAGATAAGAAATGCCCCAGTCAAGATATTCCTTATTGTTAAGCAATGATTCTCCGGTCTCTCCTTTTTTTACTCTTCTTTTTTTTCCTTGTCTCTTCAATACAGACTCTTTATCCTTAATATCCTTTACCCATGGGAGCGCTTTCGTTGTACTTCACATAGTCAGTCAGGAAATTACTGGGGCCCGCAAATGCGAGTTCACGGCATTATCGTGCAGATGGCGTGACTGTGTGTATATAAGATATAAGGTGAGAAAGGGGGGATGGAAAAGTTGTGAAGTTCTGAATTATACGCGGTTCCGTAGCCGATATCCTTGGCAAAATTGTGAAGGAAAATATAGTTTCTCTATATAAGGGTATCTGCTGCTCTTATCCTCGAATCTCCCACGTTAGCAGCATATCGATTATTGACAAGACGTCTCCGACGACGAAGGTTCAAATTATTTATAGATTTTCTGATTTCGAATAATCGGGTGACGAAATTCATGGAAACTATAGCGAAGCCGGATGAGTTGACTAATTTTCACGGTTTACTCCTGTTTCTCTCATTTACTTATTCACTCTTCCACAGTCTCTCTTGTCTTTCTCTTCTTCTCTATTTCTCTCTCTTTCTTCTTCTCTATTTCTCTGTCTCTCTCTCTATCTCTCATTCGTATAGGGAGGAGACTCAGATCCCTGGCGTTGTCATCGAAATCCCGAAATAATTCCCGAGGAAAATACTCTGTAAATACAGAGGCGCTGGTAAATGGATGAGAAATCTGAACATTGAGCCGTCAACGACGACATGCATTTCGCATTCTCACGTACGCCATGTTACATACGTATATACGTATATACGTATATAGCATGCTAGGGCTTATTTGCGTATATCCTGATAGACTTCTCCAACGGCTACCGTATGTCCTCTGATATAACTGCATTCACATGTCGCATCTATGACGTGTCGATGTACTGAGAGAAAGCCGGATTCATGTATCAGGATAACATTATACCAATACGTATCAAGAGGACTTGCTCAGATTCTAGAAAAACTATCAGAACAGGAAGAGGACTATATCGATCCTAATGATCGCTTCATTGTTAGACGTCAGCGCACGCATGACAAAAACAAATATGCATACTACAACACTGTACTACTACGTACGTTGTTAAATATAAAAACGAAAAGATAACCACGCGTTATCAATAAAAATTTAACATCTTTAATTACTTTCCATTGCATGGAACCGAGGATCACAATTAAGTGCAGCTGCAGACATCTTAATTTTCTTTTTGTTAAAAGAGGAAAATAAATCGCGATCCCTCCTCTCAAAACATTTCGACGAGTCAGCGTCCACAGGAGGTGCGAAGTGCGAAGTTGGAAGACATGGCGAATGTGCGTGCGAAACTAAGAGGAATAGCAAGTACTAGATGCGAGATACGTTCGTTTGCAAAAGCGTCAGGGTCTAATGCCAGGAGTGCGTGTACGTCTTGATACATTGCATCAGGTTGGTAGCACAGCGTGTCACCGGGTCAGCGCGTCATGTTATAACATTTCAGTTTACACGACTGCTAATCATGTCGGCGACACGATGCGTTTATGAGGCCGAAGAGAGACGCGTCAGAATCTGGTACAATATGAGGATAGTTATCCTGATACCCTGCACTAGTGCAGGGTAAGAGTTTAGAGAATTGAATTTGCGCAGGGTTGATTTCAGATAAAGAATCGATAATGATTTCCGGGTTAGACTGCAGTGTTGGCGAAGCAGAGGAGCATCGTCAAGATACAAAACGGAGGTTTAACGTAAAGTAGATTCGATAAAAAAATTGATGGCGCATCTGAGTGCTAACATCAGCCCGGTAAGTATGTCCTAAGTGCATTTAACGATTATTTTATATTAACGGGTGAATTTATTAGCGGCCTCCATTATCGGAGTTTGGACGTTCTGCTTCACGTCTATATGTGTTTTACTTTACCACTGAACTAAGTAACTCCCGAACCCTTATATCTTCATCTCAAGGTTGGTATAGGTATTGTAAGATGTGTCTTTTGTTTCAGCGCCGGCCATATGCTGAATACTTCAGGAGACTGTTGACTTTACGATTGGTATCAATGGCACCTACCTTTTACTAACCGAACGACTTATGCTGGTGTACTTGTCAATGAGCGCTATATTTACGATCCATTCTAATAAGCAATGTGTATATAGACATATACAAATTATGTATATATACATATACACACATCCACACACACAAAGATTTGTTACTGACTCATTCTACGTGCGTCTATAGGTTATAGTCTTTATTCTATGCGGATACACTGCTTCCTGGGTGGCGGTATAACTTTTCCAGAGATACGAAAGGATGATTTCATTTTATTCGTAGGGCTTGCGCAAGGTCTCTAGCGAGTAACTAAGACCTCTTTTCAATCCTGTTGGCGAAGGGGGTGCTTCTGGCAATAGAGGTAGAAAAGGTGGAAGCGGCATAGCTGAGACCACAGGACCATCCAGTCGGGACTTAGAAAGGGGAGTGAGTTGGGGGTCGGTTATGCCGCCCCTGGGACGAGCCCTGATGGGGTTATGGGCCTCGAAGGCCTACTCTTTCTACTCGGCTACATCCCGTTTTCCTTCCATTCTATTCTATAATATGCTTGGAGATGTATACGTCCTGCAGGACGGCCGCAAATGCGTTCTAGATTGCATTCGGATAGGGAGATTCACGGGAATGGCAATCATGAATAAGATCGAATCTGGATTTTCCCAGGGAAATGACCTCAAGGTCACTACATAAAACTGTCACTTGATTACATAGTTCAGTGTACTCACTCGTATCTGCCGCAAATAGTAGCCAAAATAAAAATCTTCACGTATGTATGAAACTTACCTGAAATCAAAGAGAAAAAAAATTAGGCAATCTAATCAAGAGGATCCCTTAATCAACTTAAGAATATATATACAACGCAATAGAATCTCGGTTCAGCATGGTACTTACAGTGCAACTCTCAAGTAAGAAAGTTAGCGCGCTTAATAATAACCCGTGTATACTTAAGGTAAAGATAAAAAGGAAATAAAAATGAAGGAAGGGTATTGCGAACCTTAACCGAAGAGATTTATGTTACGTGAACGAGAGAAAAAGGAAAGTGGATTTGCGGTGGGAATCGAGAACGACCCACGGCTATACAAGATCGTAATTAATAAACCGGTATGCTAATTTCCAAGAGGACAGAAACGTTTTCTGTTATAGCTTCGGTATACTTGCATATATAGATAACCTATAGGGTTATAAGACACACTGAATATGTACCTACAAACTGCAACACGACGACCTACAGAAGTCGTGAGGCCAAATCAAAATGGAGTAACATCCCCTGATATGCGCGGCAACCAGGGTGACAACGTCGTACAGGAGGCTTTCCGGCATTTCTAGTGGGTAGACATGGCTTTGTGTTTATAAAGGGTATCTCACACAGCCGGAGGGTGTAACCCCGGCTTATTCATTCGCAGGAAGCAAAACGAAGGAAACGGATGACGCGACATGCAGATCATCCCCTCTTACAAGCGTCTACCATACACAATGACGCCAACCCTCCATTACGGATGTTCGAGCTGTTGATTTCTCGTTCCATTTTGAGCTTCTGTACTTCCTCGAACCTCTTCCTCGTAGCTTCTTCGATATTACGTAACCTTCCCGCTTCCACGCTCTTTTTAATTCGTCTAATAACGGCAATTGTAACTCGATAAAAAAAGTCGAAGCTAAACAAGGCATTAGTTACAAGGGTTACAAGAGATCTTATACAGGTCTCGTGCTCTGCCTTGTCATGTTTAATCATAAGTACCTATCAACTATCCTATCACAGTATTAATAAGAGAAACGGAATATGCATCGAGTTCTAATAGTGCATAACCGTATAGGCAATTTTTTTTATTCGTCCAAACAAGGCTTGTAAGGTTTAGGGTTTAGCTTAAGGACCCCCAACAGATATACTTGAGTAAATCTTAGCTTCTTATCCCATACGCGGTCATATCTACTCATATGTTCGTATTAACTAAGTTGATCCTTTTCGCGACGTCACGCGCCTATATCTATAAGAGAATTATAATGGGAATACGTTACACATTATGTAACAGTATGTATATGAACAGGGCTAAACGTGTATGTTAATCAGAATATCGGTCAAGAGAATCATGATATTTCAAGTTGTTCGTGATTTTTATGTGTCCGGAAGGAGCAATTGTTTTTTTCGGCCTGGTAAAACCTGCGAGATATATGGTATAACGTTATTCCCCGATACCATTCCCGGTTGTTCCATTCTCGATCGTGCCTTTTCTCTCTGGTAACCCCAGCGTCACTGGCACCCGTGCACCCCTACCATCCAGCACACGCGTAGTGTTACGCTATGCTAAGTTTATGTACACCGAGGGATGTCTCCCTTGTAAAACCATTTCCAGATAACGCATCGCGTCCATTATATATCCCTGCATTATATATGGATCCATATCGTTGCCCGATCGCTTTATGGTTTTATATTTCTGTTGGGGTTTTACAATGATTGGAAATGCTGCGAATAGATACGTGTATATAGAATCTATAAATATATATATGTATATACCTATCCGTGTATAGATATATCGTATAGCTAGGATCTCAGGGATAGCAGACTGCGAGGAATACGCGGCCACGAAGGAATCGGGAGGATATCATCAAAGTTGCATAGGCAGCTCTTAGGAAACGATCGCTTCGTATCCCGCGAGACCCGTGTCCTGCAGGACGCATCAAAACGATTACACGGTATACATTTTTTAAAGGAACCATCCCTTAACCTCAACGATGTTATCCAGGGGTAAGGACTCGTTCATCATCGCAACGATTAGGAAGTATATATAGCGTGCTGTAGGTATATCTGAAGTTAATAGGAGATGCGTGAGAAAATTCACAGGTTCTCAGGACGCTCTTTAAGCATACATAGATATACTATGTATGCTTAAGAGCCTATCATGTAACAAATGCACGAGGTGCGAAGCAAATTGGTGTTTTAACGACAGCCAAAATGGCGTTTATCGGTGGTGCGAGAAATGCCGACAGCTCTTAACCAAGTGCATTTTAATGCATCCTCTTGAAAGAGAGGTGCAACGCTGCCCGATTTCGTGATAGCACGCAGGGCTACGCGACACATATCCAAACCCAATCGGGACTCTCGAAGGAGGCTGGTTGACTTGTAGATTTATTGACGAATTTGGCCGCACATTTGTTCGGCAGGATTTCAATACAATTGAAGGGTTTTGCCATTGTCCCTCGAGCGGGGATCCCTTCTCTGCGTTCTCTCGCCGTTCGAGTCAGCATTTGGTATTGTAATAGCGCCTCATCTCCGCTATCCCTCGAGTGAGCCAGTTTCTTTTTCCGTTCTCGCCAGAACGCGGACTCCTGAGGAACCATCCGCATCCTATGGCGTTTCTCATAGCGCTGCATCCTGAGTATCGCGACGTGTATGCATCCTTTGGACGATTCGCCCGGCCGGATCCATTGGCCTTCGGGCGGCGACCATCTCTCCGAGGGCGAGAGCAAGAACAATAGGAACGAAAGGAACGGCCGTAGGGCGGACTGCACTCACAGGGATCGGCCAGAGGACAGAGATGCCCTCGATGCATCGGAGCGAGTGCAAGTGGAGGGATGTTAAGGAGGTACGAAGGGAAGATGGTAGAAGACGGCGAAACGAGGATGGAAGGAAGGAAGGAAGGAGTTGGCCAGAGGCTTATACGCGATGCGTGCGAGAGATAGTAGCGGCACGTAGCGAGTGGCCGCCGTATCGAATAATTGGCTCCCGCAGCAAGTGCACATCCCGCCCATTCTGTGCATCACTGCATTGCACCGGCCGAACTGCAAACGAACGTGGTCATACGAGCGCTAGAAACTTTTTCCTGTTTCGTATATAGATATTTGTGCAAATGATCGATTGATCTCCATCGTATTTTTTTTTTTTTAATCGAAGCTGTATTAGGTTGGCGACGTCACGGGGAAAGAGGAATTGCCCGGAAATGGATAAGGTGCAGGAAGTAGGAGAAGTCGACTGGCATAGGACGTATGTAGTTGGTCGGATAGCGGCATAGTGCAGTCGACCGTAATTTCATCAACGGCGAGTGTGTACTGGGTGTTAGGTATATGCATTTGAATTTGATTAGTGGTGCGAGGGGGGTGGTGACACCCCTTGCCACCGCAACTCCGACCACCTAGCTAGCGAGCGCCACCGTCGCCGCACGGTCGTGGCTGCAACTACTGCAATTATCCACACACGTCATACATGTGCATTACGGCGAACCCTATGCTGCCTGCGGTCACCCAGTATCCCCCATACCTACTGGGATCTCCATCGGGATCAACTACGTATATAATTCCTAGGCTGGAACCAGCTTGTTTTAGACAACGACGACGAGAGTTCAGACGTCAATTTCTAAAGGGAAATCATTTCAGTGGCAATGCACATGGCACGTTCCGATTCCGAAAGAGAATGAAAAACGAATTACAAAAATTGCATGGGAGAGTCGCATTTCTGTTTAAAGTTATAGCGAATGATCACTCAATCCGACGGCATCAATCACACGTTCACTAGCTGTTGTAACTCTTACGAGTGCAGGCAGGCAGGCAGCTAGTCAGGTAGTAAACCGTCTTTACGAGCTTTCTGCCTGTTTACCGGGCGGCAAACACGCTTTTTTAATCGAACAGGAAGAAAAAACCGAATATATTTTATCGCCCGCGCGCTACCCATTCCATTCTACCTGGTGCGCTCGCCTGCACGCCTCCTCACTCGTTCCGAGTTAGGTTTAATTAAAACCTAAATCGTATTTAACTGCGCCGAAAAACAAACCTGATGTCTTCGTAGCCACGGTAGCCATGCCATTCTTTTATTCCTCTTTCTATATTTTCCTATAACAATTTTGGCATTGCCAAACGAGGCAATTAAGCAGTCGCTTTGTCATTCTTTAAAAAGTCGATCATCGGATTTTAATCAATATTGTACTAATGCAGATACAGAAAAACGATATAAATCCATAAAGACATTTTTATGAATTACCTAAAGGATTTTATAAGACTTCAAAGAAACTGTCTCACGTACGAAACTCGCCATGGCGTCATGGCGTGGATGGATACTCAACCGACCAATCCCTCTACTTCTCTACCTTCTCTCTCACCCTCTTCCCAGTCGTCTGGTTCTTCGTCTTCCTCCACTTCGCGCACCTTCACTCCGGTGAGTGTAGAGACGAGAGTGAAGGAGGAGAACCATGTATAGCCGCAGCAGCAATAACGACTAGGCCAAGCACCAGACGCTAATAACAGACCGTGCCGGGTGCCCATAGGCCATCCCAGGCAATGAAACGAGACCAAATAAAAATCCCAGGGAATTATTATGGTGGACGGAAATGCGCCAGGAGAAGAAGTTACATTACTACCTCGACTCTTAAAGTTTCCTAGATCGGTGCGCTTCGCTTAGGCGGTAAGTAGTTAAAGCGGTAAGTGCTGGTGGACGCCTTGGAACGCCACTTGGGTTTTTGCACGAGATACGCGCCGCGGGTCAAGACGTCGTCCTGCGAGTATACCCTGCGCAGGAATCCCTCGATGGAGGAAGGAGAGAAAGAAAAAAATCAAGAGAAAAGAAAGCCGAAGTCTCCAAAGCGTCCGACATCGAACGTGACGGATGAACCGTGAGTCCATCGAAAATTTCGCAAGGCACTATCGTCGTCGTGGGAAATTCGCAAAAATATCGCATTAGTATTGAAACCATGCTTATAACTTATAACGTTCGCAGACACGCACTTGTACCCTCGGGATATATTCAATAATGGCGCAAGAACATAGAACGGGGAGCCATTCCAGGGCAAAAGTGGAACGGAAAATTGCACGGTGGATAGGTTAGGTACGTATCTACAAGGTACAAGGTACAAGGTAGGTACCTACAAGTAATACACGAGAAGTGCAATGAAGATTTTAACTCGTAACCCGTTCGCAAGTAGTACTTTTTAACATAGGATTTATAGCAGCGTTGCTTCGGTAAGGGGAAGCTGAGCACTTGTGTCAAGGCAGAAAAAAGAGATGGCCAGAAATTCAGTGAACCAATGGAAAAACAGGGATCCGATCAAAAATGGCGTCTGAACCAGGACGACGAAAGCCTTGCCACTTGCAAAGAGCGCCGATGTGTCAGAGCGTTATCAGCGAGTTCCCCGTATAAATTGCAAGGAGGTCCGTAATTGGCACCACGTCAAGGATGAGGACGAGGAACGAAGATTGTCATCGCTGAGGTCGACCTTGTCACAGGGAGATATTCAAACCTACGCTTGAATAGCAGACACACGCTTACCCTCCTCTCGCTCCAACGACGATCATACGTCAAAGAATTTTTTCTGCAAATATCGAGGCAATTCACATGTCAAAGGTATCTCTACTTAACATCGGCTAGCAGCTCGACGTGCATAATTATCGCGATGACTTTGCATGCATTACGCTCCTTACGTCTGACTACGCACGATACGCACGATACACAATACAGTAACGTAGCTATTTTTTTTAACGTCACAAAAATCTCAAGGAGGATACTCCCTGATATATAGGACAAAGGACCTTGCGCGATGACATCATGCAAGTTGATATGAAAGACTGTACCGGTATTACAAATAAAAGAATTATCCAACTTTTAATATCTGCTGCTTGATTATATGTATAAAATTTCAAATAAGTCTTCTTCCCCCTGCACGTATACCCGTTTTCTTTTGACTGTCCACGTCACCTCGACTCGGTTCACATGGCAATGATAGCGCATGCTAAAAGCAGCGATATCGGCACGTTGATTGCGATTGCCGCGGCCAAGTGCAAATGAAAGTGCAGACTGAGCGAGTGAACGAGCACGAGAGGTGGGTAACCAATGGTCGGCCCGTGTCCGCCCCCTCTGTACTCCTCCACGGCCGCCCTGGCGCTCAACACAGTTAACACAATCAACACTGGCAGGCAGCAGCGAGGTTGCTAACGCAGCCAATATATATATATATATATAATATATATACGACGTCTATATGCTCAGCATATAGATATAGAGCGACAAGCGAGGAACGTTCACGCACACCGAGTAAACGAACGCCCACACGTTGCCAGGAACACACTGGCGCAACACGCGAGATGGGAGGCAGGTGCTCTGCGCGCCATTGGCCACCTCACCCCAACATGGCCGTACCCTCTTCCTCACCGACGACACCAACTCGATTGCACCGCCGTGAACACAGGGACGACGTGTCTACACACGAGGGCCGACGTTAATTCTTGCTGCGCTCACGCCACTCCACTCTCCGCGCGTATAATAGGTCTTACCATATACTACATATGGAACTTACCTAACCTAACCTAACCGTAACTTTGTGTACTTATATCTATTTGGAAGATTTTTTGATACTTTTCGATATTATTAATTGTTGTTGTGTCTGCTAGAAAGGAGTCTCTGCGTGTAGCCATATTGCATATTGGTTATTGAGTTATATACATATATTCTGGTACTTCGGATCTTGTTGCAGAAACTATTACTGAGCTCACGCGAAACTAGCTCACGAGTTGCACCCCCCCCCCCCCCCCCCCAAGGTAAGGGGAGGCAGACTCTGACCACAGACAGGATGGTTAATAATTATCGGTGCAGTAGAGTCCATTCGGAGTTTGAGCAAGCCGGGGTTGCCTGTGTAAAAGATACGCGATCTCCCTTCCTCGTAATGGCCGCGCACGCCGCCAGCCGACTCGGCTCGACCAAAGCAATTAGAAGTACGAGGTAAACACAGAGCAGTGTTCTCGAGCGGGCTATTCGAGAGCCGCGTTATTTTATTCTCGCTGGCGCACTCTGTAATTAAATATTCGAGAGAGGGAGAACTGACGCTGACTCTCCTCCCGGAATGGCCGCTTGAAAGAAAAAGAGAGAGAGAGAGAGAAAGAGAGAGACAAAATGAGTGAGTAACATAGCAAGCTGAGGTACCACACACAGCCATCAGCATCCCTTCTAGTCACTATAAAGATTGACCTTCTCCTTCAGCTACAGCGGTTGATACAGGAAAGATACACAGCTTATCTTCAGACTCTGCGGTGGCAAAGAACTGGTAAAAAATATCTATATAGTGGAAGCTATAGAGGAAGGACCACTAGAGGAAGATGCGAAGGTTGAAAATAAAAAATAAGAGCCCCAGGGGAGTTATGTATCTATAAATCATCTAGTCCCTCAAATTGTGGCCTCGTATTTACGACCCTTCGGCCCGCGTCTCGGACTTGCCTTCTTGACTTCTTTGTATTTAGCTGCGGAACGCATAACAACAACGTATCCGGTATGCCGTTTGGCTTCCACGTGGGGGTTAGCAAAGAGGGGTTCTCGGGCCCCGAATTCACCTCCCGTAGACATCGCGTACGAGAAGAGTGCTTTCTCCTTAATGATCCCTGTACGCAAATGACATTCGTACCATTGTCTCTGCGTGCACATAAATCGCATGTCACGCACGAGCCGGCATAATTCATGATATGTGACACTACCTGGTGCACTACTAGGAACTGGAGAACGAGAGTCCATCCTCTGACGCAGAGCAAAGAGTTTAGGGATGTTAATGAAAGCACCTTTAAGGGAAGGGACCTCTAAGGCCACTATTATACATGTTTAGAGCCCAAATGCGCGGCACGCTTTGCCTGCAAGAAAGTACGCTGAAGAAATTCCCTTGCAATTCGTGGAATTTCACGTGACCGCGAACACGTCACACGTTAATCCTTATAACTTCATCCTTTGTTCCCGTGGGAGATCGTATCCGAATCTAACCCGCCTGCAAGTTCGCCCTACAATACACGCGCAAAGAGAAGAGTGAAAACGCGCCAGGTATGCGACTCGGATATATTTTACCTTGTGGAAAATTTGCATCTGATTAAGTGAATCCTGAGGCGAATGAGAGTGCTTGTAATATTTTCTTTTCTTTCGCTTTTTTTTATGTACTCGTTGTACGAACCGTATCTCTGTTCGTTATTTTATCAAAAAACTTGATGTCTGACGGTATACGCTTTGTGGGAAAAATTATTCTACACCGAATGAATTGTTTCCTTTATTATTTCTCTTCGGTACGGAAAAAATCAAATATGTAGCAAGTTTCAAGCCTTCGGGATATTTCAATTTCGGAACGATAAACCCTGGTATTGCTGCATGTATAAATTTTTCGAGACTACGTATAGGAAAAATTCAAGATCTCTTCGCAGAAACTCACGGTGCCCATTTTGTACACAATAGCCGTTTCCATATGGAACTGAGGACAGAGGATGAAAACGACGACGGGAGGGGAAACACGGTTGCAGCAATAACGCGCTTTTCGGTAATGCAAAGAGTAATTAACATTCCTGTTTTAATTACAGTCCCCCCTACGGTCCTTCGTTCCCCGCCGACTCCAACCTCTAACAACCCTCCCTCCCCTCCGACTACGGTCCTCGCTCTTTATTTTCACCACCCCTTTCGTACCATTAGCGGACGTTGGTGCACACGGAACAAACCCACCCGCTGGGCGGTCGGAGCACCCTGTTGTGTGTAGCAGCCCATTTTTATCCGCAAGCAGCAAATGCATTTTACAATTAACAGAATTAATATCGGGCCCACTATTTATTATGGGTTCACGATATACAGTATTAGTGAAGCCGAAGCGACTCTTGATCATCGACACATTAACGCGAATCATTACCAAATAAAAAATAATTAATCAAAATTTCCACGAGTTTATCGATAAATAAAATCCATTTACCGAATCTTCTATATGTAAATACGTACCTAACCTTGTGTGTATAAGAACGGAACGCATATATAGGTATACACACTCAATACCAACAGCTATATATACTGATATAAATATCGATCCTCTCCCCCACCATCATACGTTTAAATGTAATAAAATTCTCGCACGATAATTATCTATCATTTGAAAATATATCTAGTAAATAAAAATGCTATCAGAAAATATTACGTGCAACATATTACGTCAGACATTTCAAGAGTTCAGGATACTCGAATCGAGAGTTCATTCGCTCGAGAGTTTCGTGCCGAAGAACCAAGCAAGCTGGTGTCTCGATCAAGGATCGTGATCTACGGTTCGATCATTAATCTCAGTTGTCTCGCGGTGTACGCGTGGGCGAACTTCGATGGACGAAGCAAGCAGGCGAGCATTCTGAGTTGCGCGGTACGAACGAACAAACGGACGGAAGGACGTTATACTTGACGGATATCTTGAACACTTTAGTCAGTTTAGTGTACCTTGGACATCGGTTGGGTTTGCACGTTGGCACGTCGACGTAGGCGACTAGTCGAGGGGGCGCGGGGAGGTTGGTTCCATTTTGTTTCTCTGGCGGCGTGTGGCGGCGCGATAGCAGCAGCACTCTGTCAGAGCGTGACGTTATCACGACACCCCTTCTACCTAGCTAGGGGGTGCCACCTTCCTCTACCCCGGGGTTGCGAGTAGGTACTACGCGGATCAAGCAGGGGTTGCCTGCCAGCCACCCAGCCAAGCAGGCTGCCGTGCTATGGCTCTATATAGTTAGCTCTGGCAGCCACCCTTGGATGGGGCCTGGAAAGCTACGGTAGAAGGCTGATAAGATTGTAACAAGCCGAAGGAGTTAGAATTTCTCCGTGAAATGTGGAAAACGTTTGCATTTTAAAAGAATCCCTTTTCTTTTTGTTCACCGCCAACGCGCGATTGGCATCTCACGTGCTTTTGAGCGCAGTAGAGAATTTTCGAAATACGCGCGTAGAATTCCTGCATCGAAAATGTCGCGATGCGAACAGGATACCATAGTGGGAGTGGAAGAAGGTGAAGATTGGCGAGAGCGATGAAGGTGGTAAGAATGAGAGAGGATAGGACGTGGATAAAGGGGAGGGTGAGGAGGAGGTGGATGTCTGGTGGAACGTATATGATTTCGGATCAGAGCCAAGAACATTTCAGTGGTCCCTCTCGGATCTAACCAGGTATGCAGGCGGGTTGAAAATAAGCAGCGACACGCCATCAACATAGCATCGCATAGCGAGGGAACCTCGCATTTGACTTTTTTGCCAGCTGGCAGCCTGTTATAGCGGCAGATGATCTCCGAGCCGAGTCTCTACTCTTCTCCTTCGTTCCTCCTTCTTTTTCTTCTCTTTTCCTTTCCTTTTATTTCGACTTCTTATTTTCTCTGCGGAGAGAGAAGCGACCGAGAGACTCCATCATTTCTCAGAGGGACGCGCGCTTCCATCTGATCGTAAAAACGCGCCACTTTTGTACCTCCGAGGGATAATATCGTTGTGCATATAGAAAGAGATATTCTCTTTACAGTAAAACAGCAACTATAACCAAAAACTAGGAGCTGTAGACCATCGTCATTTTGCAAGGTATGAGAAGACCCCTTCGATATATGTATCTTTACGATCGAGAGATTAATCAATGCCTTTTATTTCTATTTCGCAAATTCCCAAAATAGCAGGTGTCCGTCTAGGGATTATGAAAATTGCAATACCAGTCCTGAGAGCATCAGTGACCATACGTGGAGATCGTAAACATCAATCTCACGCATCCACGACTTATAGTCTATCTCACGTGCAAGGAACTATTATCGGAATCGTATAAGCTTGTACTTCATATGTGCCGCTTGCCATATGTTTCGCAGGAAGTAAGAGACTCGTGATGCGTCCCATAATGGATAATACTATATTGAACTAGCACTATGGTAACATGTAACTATCACGGTGAATTTGTCTCCAACATTAGGTATAAATAATAATAAAACGTAATGATTTCATGAAAATTAAGAAGAAGGTAGCAGGCAGGATCAGGGAAGCTTTTGGAAAAGATATCTTATTTGGATTGGACGCTCATAAATCTCTCCCTTTCTCCTACGCGTGGTTAGTATCTACGCGCCAACAAGAGAATGGAGAATTCGAAAAAAAAAGAAGGAAAAATAAGAAGTCTAGAAAGATCCCTGTTTACGTGTCTGACAGAAATCTCCGATTTTTATCTTATTCCAGCTTTCAGACCGGTAACGAGACCCTTCTCGATTCTCAACTCAGTCACTATATTCCGTCTCCATCGCTATGGTCCAGCAGCTTCTATCCAAATGGGGCAATAGCGAATGAGAGAGGAGTAAGAAAGACTCAGAGAGAGAGAGAGAGAGAGAGAGAGAGAGAGAGAGAGAGAGAGAGAGAGAGAGAGAGAGAGAGAATGGTGGGGGGGAGGACAGAAAGAAAGAAAGGTTGAAGAGCCGAAAGAGCGTCAAATATCGAGAAGAGTTCAGTTCCAAGAACTGGTCCGTCCGCGATGGTTGTTAGTTTCGGGTTTAAACTGAAATAATTAATCAGGCTGGCCCGCTCGCTTGTTCGGTTGGGTATCCATTACATTATACATCACCGCGGATACTCCAATTCTAATTTATTCACGGCAAGTCGGGACGAAACTTCTGTGTTCTCTCTTTCCTATAAATCTCTCAGGCGTCCCGTAATTGTCGCGATCTTCGCTCCGTGAATCGCAGCCAGAGCGACCGGTAACTTGTCGGTGTCTTGCCCTTATTCTTTCGCCTTTTCTTCTTTCTCACTAAAACGAACCTTTACCTTGACTTTACCTTCTTGAAGGGATTACAGTCTCTTTAGACATTTTAAACTAGCTCCTTATATGTCATATGAAACTATTAACCTTAACTCATTATGATAGACAGTTTCATGATAATTCATAACCCTATCGCGCATAGACGCCATTGGGCGACGATTATAGGAAATTCACTTGGACTGACGAGGAATATACTGTGAATTTCGTTGAATCGTAGAAGGGCGTTCCGACGCCATCAGACTCGTTTAAAGGGGTGCTTCTGAGCTGGTTCTGAGCTGGTTCTAAGCTGGTTCAGAGCTGGTTCAGACACTATAAGCCCGTAGACGGAGAGAAGCACCTGTGTCCCTGCTCCGCTCTCAGCAAAACCGTCGACTAGATCGATGCCAGAATTTCCTCTGTCCTATCTCCTCCCTTTGCACTCTCTCTCTCTCTCTCTCTCGCTCTCTCTCTCTATATCTTTGCTTTCGTCTCTTTTCGTAATATCTTTTAGCGCATCTCTACGCTGCGTTCTCACGGCAAACAATGCATCGTGACGCCCTCGAAAACATCCACCTCTCGTGATGAGAAGCTTGCATCGGTGGACTTAGTTCGAATTTATCTTGTGTTTAAAGTGATGGCGTCCAGAACGAAGGGAACATCCTAACGAAGATTCTGGGATCTTATGTACCACGGCGCAACTCATAATAATCGTAAAACTTGGATAGATTCATGGTAGTAAAGTAAAAGATGACTTTCCAATCGAGCCGTTAAGCGATGGTCCCTCTTATCGACCAGGGTGGTCTTAATTAATATTTGCCGGGTTATAAGAAAAGGGAGGTTTTTTAACTTTTGCGTAAGAAAGGCCAAAGATGGAGTTGCGGGATTCTTACTAAGCACTTTAAAAGCACTAGGGACGACCAAAAAATCGTCATCGTCGTTATAGTGGCGTCGGATTAACGCGTTATGCAGGTACTGTTAAGCGACTTTAACGGTACAGTTAACTTATTTTTAAGAGAAAAGACCATATTAAAATCTCACTTTTACTGTGTCGTCAAAAACTTCTTATACTAGGAGACACTGGAGAGCCGGTTCTCATTGGCGCGACACTCGCGAAAAGTAGCTAATATCAAGAGGAGGATTCCCTTTTACTATCGGCTTCTGGAAATTGCGAAATTGTATTTATCCAGTGTCATCTGGCGATGTTACAGATGGAATTTGATTGGCCGTTTGCCACGGCCATCACAAACTTGGCCTGCCGCACGCCCGGCCCTCTCATAAGTATCTATATATATACTACAGTGTGTATAGTGATAATCCTATATCATCTACCAATTCTTGAATCCTCCATTTTCTTATTTGCTCGCATAACTTTACAGAAGATCGATCTCACAGTATCTATAAAGCCAAAAAGCTGAATTTATAAGAAAACGAAAGAATAAAATTTCTCAAAAATCCCTGCTCAAAATGGACATCTTCGTCTTTCTAATACGCGGAATTAGATAGGGTAAAAAAATAATCAGATTTCAGCAGATCCAAAAATTTTTCCCGAAAGGATAATTTCTGGCAACCTTTGACCTACACGCGAAATCCTGCCAATCCACTCCCGCTCGGTCAGCCCGAAGGATTTCGCATTACGGTACGATACATTGGTATCGCGAAATAAAATCTATCGGCTCCCCTACGCGATAGAAAAGGAGCATTCCCTCTTTGCTTCCATATACCCCCCTCCACCTCTCCACCTACCTACCTACCACTACCACCACCAATCCCGTTTCTTGCGCCACAGGATAAACTGGGATAAATGTCCCGGAAATATAGTAGCCCCGCTGGCAGCGACCGGAAATAGAAGCTTGTGGTCGGATACGGATATATATTTCGTTTGGCTCGGCGAATTTTTTCAGCCGTTTTCGCCCTCATAACAGTTTTTGATATCCGGAGGGTAAGTCTTGGACTACTGGCATTCCTGTTCCTGGGATACTGACATTACTAGTCACCGACTACCCCATACTACCCTATCCTTATCCCTCAGGCTTATAAACGCTACGACCATGTACGAACACCCACCAATGGAGATTCCTTAGCCAATGTGATTTTTTACTTCTAGGTTAGGAGTCTTCGTGCATCTTCAAACGGATCAGTTATACACGGTATAGTATACAAAACAAATACAGAATATATACTATACAAATTGTAAATTGTACATATAAGAAATAATCGCTCAGAGAGGTCCTGCTACATTTCGTATCGTTTATGACTCGCGATAAACGAAGGTAGACGATTAAAAATCTTCAGAGGATGCCGCGGACACAGCTGGTAAAGGTAATTGCGCCACGTGACTGTTGCTACAGTATACCAAGCAGCCCGAGCACCACCTACCTCATACCCCCCGGGTCTCACTCGGTTCCCACCCCCGAGAAACGAGCAACGAGCAATTTCATTACTGCTTAACGCCTGTCATAAATCTCCGCGAGCGCCCCCTTGCCTCTGCCAACGCCATTTCTCTCTCTCTGCCCTTTTCCTCTCTCTGGCTCTCTTTGCTCTCCTGTCACTTGGCTACTGCCCTCTCGCTCTCTTCGAGTCACTCGCCGGCTGCGTTCTACTCCCTCTAAATTCTCTACTGTGCACAGAGGGCTCTTTCCTTTCGGTCTCTATGTTGCCAGGATTCTATTCTCTCTTTCTTTCCTTCCCATCGTCCCTCTAAATTTCCTTCACCCTCCGATCGCGAGTCTCCCTTGCGAACACTCTTCAGCCAAGGCAGACTGTACCGTCTCCCTTCCACTACTGTAGCCACGGTGCAACATACCCCGAGAGGCCACCCTACACTTTTACACCACTATTTAAGGAAAAATAATGACGGGAGGGTAGTTTTCAACTTCGCCACTGCTATCACAGTGGGTACTCATCCTGAGGCCGACACTGGTCCTGCCTAGGGGGTATCTCGACGATGGTGAACGTGAGTGCAAGAGGAAGCATATAGAGAGGGCGAGTAGCTACTACGGAGTTTGGAATCACGGACGGTTTCCAGCCAACGGCCGTGACGTTTATTTTTCCGTCGTGGCTTCTCTCTTTCGCCTTCCTCTCTACTCGAGAGAGACTGTCGTTAGACGCTTCATTACGCGCGCGCGTGGAATTTAGTCGCTAGTGTCGGCTATACAGCATCGTAAATCTCGCGGATATACTTTTCTCAAATAAACGAAAAGCACGGAGTTTTTTAAGAGCAGCAACGTTAAACCGAGTCTCTCTCTATGACACTCTGGACCAGTGCGTGGCTGATCTTACAAGCGATTTCGCATGCGGAATAAAGCCTATAGAATGTCTACCTCCAGAGGATGAGGCTAAGGTATGCCTGGAGTATTCAAAAGACTTGTGCCATCGGGAGGTCTGCCGTGATAGTGTCACTGTTACCCCTCTTAACCTCCCCTCAAACATCCCTCCTTAAAGCGACGGAAATAATCCCCGAGAGACCCGAAGTCCTCTGCACACCACCGCATCTCCTGCGTCTGTCATCCCGAGATGGATGATTAATATAAAAACAGAAATACTAGCATGCTTCTACGCAAGAGAACTGGAGAAGGACACAGGAGGGAAATAAATAAAAAAAAAAGAAGAAAAACAAAACTGAGCTATCGTGGGCCCCGTGCAGCGAATATATGCAGATGAGGTCTACATGGAGCTTCTGAAAAGGGTGTCTAGCCTAATTCAAGGAATTAAAAAAAAGAAGCCACACAGAATGATATCCAGGACCCCCCCCCCCCCCCCTCCCATCATTAGATTAGCTTCGTTGTCATTGACTCAAGACAATCGCTAAGAATTTTCAAGGATAATAATTCTCATGCTCAAAGGTCACTGCGTAGCTGTTCAAGAGTGTTTAAAATCTGCCACCTTGAACTCGCAAGAAAGACTACCCCGTGCAACACCTGAATGTATTTCTTGCTCGGATTGGAATGTAGATGGCATTGTGCGGGGCGCCAATGGGTTCGAAGGAGGCGTTGATGAGGCTGCGCGGTCCACGGATGTTTTCTATGCCTTCTGCTCATTCTCACCACGAGACAGCGGAATGCCTCTACGGCTATCACTATGCGAGCACAAAAACTTGGTCGACTGAAAAGCCGACGACAGAATGCAGGGTAGAAAGGGGTAATCCGACACGGTGCATAATATAATACAGCCTCAGCTCATGCACACTGTATAGGGTTACAAGCACAGCCAGGTTAACTATCCTTTTTGGCTATATTGTAGCTGAAACTCGTTAAACTGTTGCACTCAATGAATCACGTAGTGAAAGAGGATTGACGTGACGTTAACATTGAAATACGTTAAGAAGCATCAAATCATGATTAATAGATAACCCGAGTATGCCTTTGCAATTCATACAGTGATTTGTCACCCACGTGTTATACGAGTCTTTCCTAGCCATAAAACTGTTCATTTATAGTACAGCATTCCGATTCCATAAGTTCTGAAAAAAAGTCAATGTATTTTCTATGAAGGAGGAAAGTTCGCTATGAAAGGAAAGAATTTTAATGATTGCCTGTAAGCGTTGAATTTAATAGGCTCGTAAAGAGATGCAACACGTACTCGAGGCGGAACGGTCATCGTAATACATTGCTAGCGAGGATAACCTTGCATCCCGTTGGATCACATAACAAAAAAAAAAGAAAAAAGTTAGTCCCAAGGCCATGGACTATGGTGTGGCTTAATTGAATTCGTTAAAAGGAACTTATCGAGGTTGCAGCGCTCCTAAATCATAGGGCGGCTGCGCGACGTTCACGAGTTCGACTCGTTTGAGATAACACGCGATAAGAAGGAGATCCCGTGGTTCAGGCTTATGTATCAAAGGACTCCATCTAGCCGAGTCCATCCAGTCTGGCGTCAATGTCAACGACCTAATCATGACTAATGGTTCCTGGCGAAGCGCACGCTTGCTCCACCGGCTCGATGGTACACCTGGTTTCCCGGCATCGTACTGGTACATAGTATAACGCGGTACATACCGTTGTATACGGGGCATCTCACATTAGTATTCTTGGAGACCAATCTACCAAAGGAAGTAGCAGTACTGAAAAGAATGCTCTGTTAGCCGATAAGGAATAAAGTTTATAGAATTTGACTTTGAAAAAGAAAAAGTGAACATTCAGAATTAGTGGACAACGACAAATGAAATTAGTTAGTGTGTTTAATAAAGATAACAAAGATATGTTCCACGGTGCATCACCATTTTTAATAATTATCAAGAGATAGTAAAATGAAGCACCCTGTATACGTTAACGTGCCATCCTCCCTCTCGCTTGAGAAAAGCAACAGGATAGGCAGTTTGTAAAATTATTATTCTTTGTTCTCGAACGGTTAACTTGGATCCATATTAATACAGGTGTGTATATACAGATATATAAGGATAGTGGAGTATGGACACCATGACGCTCACAGGACGCGAAAGCCTCGATCCTTATCGCGGCGTGTTTCTACGTTCAGCGATGCGCACCGAGAATTTTTGTCCAATTAGTATACCGCGTTGCGGAATCTTTCTTGATATAATCTTGGCTCTGCGAACCTCGGATATTACGATTAATGTAATTTGACGTCGGCCTCTGACGCCAGGGACGATATCAACCGCGTTAATCCTTACCGTTCCCAGAGCGATCTACGTTCGATTGGCTTGATCTCCTAGCGATCTACCCAGAAGACCGACCCAATCCTCACACTGCTCCGGAGCATAAGATTGCACCACTGTATAACGTTTAATCGTCCCTTTAAAACCGTCCTGTAGATACCGATATCGGTCGCAAGCACTCAAGACAGAAATTACGTGGGGTCTAGATCGTTACTGCATGCTGGCACCTCGTGTCTTGGACTTGACTTCAGAATCCGGGAAGACTAGAAATCTCTAGTCGGTTGCTTCTCCATACAAGTCCGAAGCAGGCAGCTAGACGATCTTCGGAGACTATAAGCTCTTATCAACACGGTGGATTCCAATGGCGTGTAGCCATAGTTGATTCGAATAGGATCGAATAGGATAGGAGACAGCAGCATATAACGGCAGAAACCAGCAGCGAAGGTGAAGGAAGTGGGATTGCTTATATAGAGATGGCCGCCCGTGATATAAGATCCGCCAGATCCCGTAGGAAATCCCGGGAACGGATCTATCTTACCCCGAGGGATAGCTGGTGGAAGGTGGGGTTCACCTGTCCGCCTGAATTAAAGGATGGTCGGGTCGCGCGGGCGATTTACCAGTTTCGCAATTGAAGCGTCTTCTGGGCTCTGGCTCCCATCTTGGGGACTTGAGGGTGAACGCGTTCGGAAGTCACTGGAGGGCCGTACCTCACGACGGAGCCATTTTTGGCGCCCACCGGTACCATCGTCTAGGCCTTCCCCACTGACACGACTGGAATACGCGATGAGGAAATTGCGAAAACACCATGCGGCACTATACAGCTTCCCGTGTAATGCGGATGCGGCTTTCTCTATTGGATTGAATTTTCTATCCTGATATCCTTCACGCTATTTCTCGCCTGATTTCATGTGACGGAGATGCACGGATCTAGTTACGGTAAGAGCGCCGAGGATGCAACCGAGTAATGCATTAAATCACGTGAAAACCGTGAAAACATCCTGCACGCTTTAGACTGTGGGGAATGAAGCATGAGGATGAGCAATCTGATAAAAGCATGATTAACCTCGGGACACGCGTGGCGAATTAAATACATTACACATACTCATACGGGTTTTAATTCGTTAATCGAGCAATTACGACGTGGCGGTCGAGGAGGAGGGATGTTGTGAAAATTTATACTATCCAAGGAATACCATAACGGAAACGTACGTTCTAGTATCATACATATGATTATGAGGAAGAGTGATAAACAGGAATTTAAAAAAAGTAATGTAAAATAGATGCACGCTCGCTTCACTCTGACGTCTGATTATGATTTTACAATTCACGTCCATCACGCATGACCGAATGATCAATTATTCTTGCGTATATATTTAATTAGTATTTCATTAATTATACACTATATATATAGAAATACCATGAAATCAGAGGGAGTTTACTCGTTATACCAACTCATATCGCCCGAATTCTCCCGCTGCAGGTAATCGCGTTAATTCACAATTATACCCCTAGTCAAATGTGAATAATTCATTTACAACGTGATCGCTGGCGCTCGTTTATAAGCCCGCCTGTTTTTATCGTGCCATACGTCATTTATAGTATGCTGTGTACAGGTACGATCTCGACCATATCTTTTACCATATACGAAGCCTATATCGCCTACACTCGTGATATCTCCATGCGAACTACCACATCGTTTCTCAGATACTATCATCACGAAATGACGAAACGTTGAAAGATCGTCCGTTAATCGGCCGATAAATTACGTCGACGAGTGACACGACGCGGCTTCCCCGCAGTCTGCCACGCACGGTATAAATATCCTCTTAAGAAACCATAAGATCAGGGATGCCACTTCATTTGAAAGATTTAACAGAACTGACATAAAATATTACTGAGAGGATTCGAGTGACGTTTGCCTCTCGCCCCAACCCGCATACGATCCCAGATATCACAGTATGTGTTCACCCACCCCCATATTCACTTTTGAGACACGATGAAACCCTCACGAGACTTCCGTCGATGGTCAAATAAATCCTGCTCCATTATACCCAAAAATGAAGTGATACCAAATTGTAATTCTTTGATTGTTCTCGATCAAAAGTAAAATACTATCTTACGAGTCTCCGAACTGTCTGACATATAAAAGTCAACATTGCATACATTGCCATATACCAATTGGTCTGGGAAATGCAAAGAGTATCGGTATCTTATATCCTTGCAAGAATACCGTAAAAGACTTATTATACGGATACCAGCATTGATACGCTACCAACAATCCTAATAATACATATTCGGTAGGTACAGAGCGATGTTAACATATACGTACTATATGTACTCTGTAGCGTAAGGGTGGAATGCATTTACACGTAACAAATATTGACCCAGCAAACGCGTTAGGTGGCAAGCATAGTCACTAGATAGACAGTACGCTGGCTCTTGTGCATTTCTGCCACTAAGTGAACGCTCGATAGAGGATGCAACATATCGATTACATCTATGTGTCACCCTAGCAGCGCCATCGACAGCGTCGCTTCGGGGAACTCCAATAACGACGAGGAGACATAGCTACGTCCCTGCCCTGTCACGTCACCACGACTACCAACACGACAAACACCATATAGCTACATAGCTCATAGGTAGTAGTACCTACGAATATCGCATCAGATCCCACCCCCAAAAACGAGCCATCGCCAAATCTCCCAGCGGCCACTGTGAAAGTGCTTAATGTATTGTGAATAATATAATCCGCGAGTCACCCCCGAAATTCTCTCTCACTCTCTCTTCATCTTTCTCTCTCCCTTTCTACCTTCGTTTCACCCTCTTTCCTAACCCCAGCGTCGATTCCAGACTGGAACGCATCAAGTATTGATACCACTTCGCTGACCGGTACTGTGAACCACCATTCTATATAGATACATCTACAGACACTGCCTGTATATATATATGTACAACCGATGCCCGGATGGTCACTATACGGTAAAGCACCAACCACCGTACCTAGATGTCCTGCACTCTCTTTAATGGGGTGCCACCGATATCCACCCTCACCTATGACCACGGTCGACGAACTGTCCTTGTAACCAACCCCTCTCATCTTTGTCTCGAGAGTCGAGAGCGATGCCTAGAAGGAATTTAGAGGTCTACCGGGAATCGTGAAACACGCCTTAATGGGATTGCCCTTCGCGGAACGATCATTAATGTCGACGGATATCGGAAGAGCCTTTTCTATTCTGCAATTGCTGTGCTACTACGTACCTATATAGTTCAAACCCAGTCTGTAGATATACATATATACGTATATAGAAGACCTCAAGGTTTAAGAAGGCTCTATATATCTATACAACGAAGTTATGAAAAAAGAATGGTTTAACAGTAGGTTAATTACCTGGTAAATATCGCCAGAGAGCCCAATTACGATCGGCCGGTTTACTCGGGTCAGAAATCGCTATACGACTAATCCCCTGCGGCTTCGCTCCTTTGCATATGGATGACCTTACGTCCATATTCCGGTTTAGGCTCAAAGTCGATGGGATTGCTAATGTCCAGCGCACCGTACTTGGCATGCATAACTGGATTAATTTAAACGGTAACGGCGTGCCACGCGAATTAACTGTAGCCGCTCTAAGCACGCACGCCTCCTTCCAGCGTAATGAGAATAGGAACGCCAGATTATTTTCATCCATGTATGTACACGTATCTATATAATCGTGTATAGGATGGATTAAAGCGGTATATAGCCTTGTAGCCAAAGGAGGCAAGCGGGATCAACAGCGAGTAAATCGAACAGATAGAAAAGATGGCGTCTCTGGTAGTGACCGGTAAAAAGGACCGGCGTGTCTTTCTCTTTCTCTCACACGGGATGGTCGAGCTAGATGGGCAGTTATACGAAGTTAAGCCCACTGGGTGGACGAGGTAGCCACACGGGATGGACGCAGGATTATGCCAAGCGACAAGTAGGACCAGAAAGGCTAATGAGTGGCCAAGCTAATACCAGGCTCAGTGCCCCTCCGCTTCCTACGTGTCCTCTCATCTCCTCTCTTGCCTTCGCTTTTGGGATATGTATACCTTTTGTATATATAGTAAAAGAGACGCCCTCGTTTATAAACCTATGAATGCATATACAAGATACGAATATTTTAAATCCGGCTGGATTACTGGACCGAGGCGCGAGCGATATATACACTGGAAGCGAGCTTTAGTCGCGCGTTGCAAGTGAGCCAAGTGAAAGCCCGGCGTGAGGTATATAAAGACGTAGCATTTTATTATTTTTAATATCGATAAGGCGGACGGGAGTAGAGGTAGAGAGGGTTGATGAGAGAGAATGAGAAAGAGAGAAAGAGAGAGGGGTGAGAGTGTGCCCGGCAATGCCGCGGGGGTGAGGGATTAACGGCGATAAATTTTGCAAAAATAGGGGCTTACGTTGTCGCGGGGCGACAGTCTAATCCCGGGCTCGCACGCCGCCCTCCAGAGATGGGGGTACCACCAGGATCGCTGCAGGAGGCTGGAACCACCTAGTTTTTGCAATTATCTCTCGGGTTTAAGAACCTTTTTTTTAATCACCGAGCTGCAAATATCCCTCGATATTCGTGGAATCCATCGCGTGGAACGATCGAACAGAAGGGAGAAGCCTGTGAGACTTGATACCCACTTTCTTCGGAAATGCTAGCCCTGTATTTTCCAGCTCAACAACCTAAAATTGAAACGTTTTTCTTTCTTCCTCTGCAGTCTGAAGCGTCCCTGAGAATTCTTCTCCTCAGGAGAGTAAGAAAAAGCCACGATCAGCCACACCATGAAAGTTCGTCGCTCATGTGGGCGCGCGAATCCCATTTTGCGAATCAGCCATAGCTGTGCTCAAGTCACAGCCACAATGCCCGCGCATCAACATAATTACAGTCCGCTTTGCAGGCCAGTACGACGTAGCCAAGTATTATATTCAAATGTGAGCGCGTTGGCGCTAGTGTGCAAGGGTTGCCTCGCCCCCGGAGGCAAGTGAAGGTTGAAGGTTGAAGGTTGGACTCTGAGGAGGTTGGAAGGCCACTTGGGTCTAGGCAGGGCATACAGAATACAGGACGCCTTAGAGCGGGCAAATGTGCAAGCGAATTGGGAAGCAAGCAAGTACCAACTAGTGAATCCCAGGAGAGGAAATTACGTCGTCTGGCTTGACCCCTCCATCACCTCGACATTTCCTAGCTGGGAGTCTAACCCCTGATACCTAGGTATGCCAGCGCGTCCTCTATGTTATCCGATCTATAAGTTTCGAGAAAGAATACTCGATGATCCATGAAAACGGTGTACTCTGGTATCCTCATTTGAATCAATTAAATCTGTTTAGAATAACTGACTACAGGAAGAGGCCGATTCTCAAGGGAATTAGCGGCCGCTCCTATGTGCTCTGAATACTTTAAAAACGAAATCATCGCACTGGAACGAAACAACTCGGAAGCTAATAAACGTCAGTGAGGTTATTACACATGTTACGATTTCAGATGGTAAATCAGAAAGTGAGTATAGAAAAAAGATAGTAGCAAAGTGAAAGACCAGAGCTAAACTGAACCGAAGCATCATTGACTTCCCACGGAAAAAAAAGAAACGCGTCGCGAGGATTTGTTCGAGCGGAAAACTACCGCTCGATGTATGCAAACGTCTCTTCCATGTCTTTTAGAGCCGATAGGGTGACAACGGGCGTGTCGTGTCGCCCGAGCGACAAACAGAACCGGCGACCCTGGATAAGAATTGTCATGGGAATTCAGAAAGAAGTCGAAGGGTGATTGCAGCGACCTTAACAAGAGTAATGAGACTCTAATTAGCAAGAATGATAACAGTCTGCGACACATAGTACTCGAATGTCCAAGGGCGATACGTCAATACGATACGCGGAAAGAAGTGGAAGTCTAAGGCGTCAAGGGACAATAGATGTCAGCCGGTTCTCATAGTAGGACCAAGATAGCAGATCTAAGTGGGCCATGCCGCGCTACGGTTATGGCGGCATAAAACGCTCTGGAGTACCGAGGGCGGTAGTCGCTGGGTCGGAGTCAAGTTGAGTGCAGAGAGCCCCTTTACGGCCGAAAAAACTGCCACTATCATTGTCTATGCAAATTGTTTAAGATATCCACCAGGACCGTTCCGCGTCTTTGCGGTTGCCATTTACTGACTCGAATTCTGACTTCAGGGGTTCCCAACTGGGATTAGAAAAATTGTAGAAAATATATCGCTTAAGCGCATTTGGTAAAACTAGAACTACTGACATGGTTATAGGGTATTTTTCCAAGTGGACATGCGATTACGTTTGTACTTACTATTATTCTAAACTGTAAACAAAGTGTAAAACGATAAAGTGATCTGAGCTTAATTTTTTATCTTTGTCGGACGTCTCGCAGCTACTTCTTATCTTTTTAATACCTGACTAATTTAAAGATTCTACGAAGATATACTGTGGTATAGAATGAGACGCATTTCATTATCCATCTTTGATAGCGTGCGTTTACCTTTGGCCTGAGGGGTGTATGTGGGTAATGGTATTGCCGCCTTGTGGTTCGTAGCATAGATAACTTATTGATTGCTTCCAATGTACTGTATCATAAAGTTCCCATACGACGACGTAGACTGCCAAGGATAAAGAATTTCTATAGATACCCCAAGACATTGGGTAAACCATATATGTATAATATGTACAGATTTTGGGGATCCAAAAAGTTGTGCCCAAGAAATGAAAATTTCACGAGTGACAGAGATCGTGAACGAGTTCGATGCTTGAGGGAGTTGCATATTCCAGTAGAAAAGAGTTACTATACTAGTCTTGGAATTCGCAAAACAATTTCTTTTCCAGGTCAGGAATGACGCAGTCGTTCCGGCTGCGTCATCCGATATGTGGCTCCGCTGGCGTGCAGTACTGAAACTACTGGCAAATGTAATTTCGTAGAATGTTTCCATTGATATAAGAAGACTACGACGTCCCGGCTCGTCTACTGGGGAGGTGGGGGGACGGGTGAGCGAAACGTGGGAGTAGCGAGAGGATGACAGAGGCCACTGAGATAAAGAAAGGGAGAGGAATGAGAGAAGGAGAAACGATAGAGAAACTCGTAGGAAACTGCAAGCTAGACGGATATATCTCCCGAGTAAATTAAAATGGATTATATATGTCGACTCCATCTTCAATCTTTCTTCTTTTCTCTCTTCTTACTTTATTGCCCCAGCCCGCGGGGTAATTGTTATTGCACAGAAATGAATTTGCACTCTTGACTTCTACATGGTGAAAAAGTCATAGAGAAATAATCACCGAGCAGTAGAAAATTAGGTATACGTATAGAAGGAGGATCGGTGGGAATCTCACAACAGAAAATAAGATAAACAAGAAAGAATTAAAAAAAAGAAACGTAAAGACGATTTATCCAAAAAGAGATAGAATAATATTACACTTTCCAAAGATATCATCGATTTCGCAAACACGTTCCAAGTTCCCGTAATATGTAGCCGGAGTCGCATAATCCTCTCGTGAGGATATAGAGTTTCGCGAAATTAATTGACCAGCCTAACGAAACGTATGCAAATTCGAGATTCGGTATCGCAGACGGGTTTTCGCAGCGCCATCTCCAATCTTCCTTATATCAGGTTATAGCACTAGTGGACGCGTGTCCAAACATTTGAGGGCCCATTGGACCCATCCTACGTGGGTCTCACGGTCCGATTAAAAGGACGGTTACCAAGACAGAAATGGCGGGAGAAAGGCGCGTTTACAATTCTGCAAAGCTAACGCGAGCATTAGAATCGTAGCCATAGCAGGGTACGAGCCGAGTCAACCATGATGTATGCTCCTCTTCCGTCTAATTAAACTTAGGGAGAAGGGGCCCCTTCTAGGGTTGGTTAGTCGGATAGCTGCAAGAGTGGCAGAGGGTGGGCTTTCAAAATGACAACCGGAGAGACGCCAACCTCACCCAACGCTACTACACGCAGTCCCAAATAGTTCCGTGTCGCGTTGTCTCCCGGACGGAATGGAATTATTTCATTGTTAGATAGGAGTATAGAAGCTACAGGCCAGATGTGCCCTGTATTTTGTGTCCTTCTCAAGCCTACCAACCAAACCAAAATAAACCAAGGAACCTACCAAGATATACTATACCTGTATAACGTCTAACCTATACCTACCCAGCATCTTGATCTCTGGCATCGTCTCGGTGCAGGTACTACTACCGACTAAACGTACTCTCACTTCCGGTGCTCTACCCATATCGCCAGACAATATCAGCCAGGTCGTGCCGATAGGACACCAAGAGGAAACTCGAGGTACAGAGCGCCAAAGAGTGAGCGTACGAGAACCGAGAGCAATGGCGGGCTGGTATGAGAAGAGGACGGTCGGTTGGAATCCGCGTAACAGGAATGAAATTTAATCAAACCGGTGTGTCGGTAGATACGGTGCGCCCGCGGTCGAGCAAATATGCGCCAGGATAGCGCGCTGGAGAGCCGGGGATTCCGCTTCCATCAAATTAATTTAATTTATATCTGGCTGTCCGAGGCGGTCCGGAGATGCGGTTACCTCCCTCTCTCTCTCTCTCTCTCTCTCTCTCTCTCTCTCTCTCTCTCTCTCTTACTCACTCTGTCCATGTCGGCTCTCTGTGTGACTCCACCGCTCTCATCGCCCTATACACACCGATGGTACACACTTCCCTTGCGAAGCAGGGATGCTGCAATCCGCGAGTCTCTGTCAATGTACACGCGAGATCCTCTCGAAAGAGCACGAGAGAAGAGAATAATTCGAAATGGACCAACGGGCAATGCTTATTGGCTCAGAGCGGTGAATTCCTTGGCGCGAGATCCCTGCGATCCGAAATGTTTAATGTACAAGTGAAACGAGCCGGGCCGGTCCAGCATTCTTGACATTTCGGCGAAAGCATAATAAGATCTAGAGTCCTTAAGATCCAGAGTTTCTACTCCAAAAGCTTCCCTTATTAAACTATATATCCCTATATGGTACCGCTTATTGAGATTGCATACAGTAATACTGATACTTATATATGATAGAGCCTACTATGTCTGTCGTATCTAGTGGGAAAAAAAAAACACGAATGCTTGGAACTACCGATTACGCAACCGTTCCGGACGCATATTAATTATACTCTTAGGTACATATACAGTGCCACCAAGGAATGTATAGTCTGACTATAGTCATTCAATCGCCTGTAATAACAGCACGATATACGCAAGTAAAGTAGCATCGGTTATTCTGTGTGAGTCGGCATTATTGAGATTGATCTGATGAATTCGCGACTTTGGCAAATCAACTAGAGATTTTCTAAATATTCGCAGAAAATTCCATTATACTTTCTCGAACCATGGACCGATATTATAGGCTTGAGAATTTTGCGGTTATTTTAAGAGGTCTGGTATTGATTAAACGTTTCGAAGCTACGATCAAGTCTCTCATTAAAGTCTTAGACTCCAGATTCTTAATTTTCTCTTATTTTTACAACTTTTCTATTTATTCCTCGTTAGACTCCTCGCAAATGCTTATGTGGAACCGATGTCGATCAAATTAACGTTCCACGGACGATTTGACTTGATTTTACATTATCTACGTCTCGGCGAGTTTTGCATCGCCTGAAAAAGAATTTGATCAAAGAGTACCGGCATCCTTGATCGCGATCAAGAGAATTCTGGATCTTCTCACGCGATGCTGACCCACGCAAAATTCGTCTTTTCACGAACAGGTTATATAGAGAGTGTGTCGTGCATTAAACCGTAAATCCACTATACCGAGCGTCATAAGCAATAGAGTCCCGTTCTATGTCAGGCAATGGTTCGCCAGGGGTTGCCACCCCGATGTGGTAATAGCGTTAACCAAGCTGCAATATGATTACCGCTCGCAAGGTAACCTGATCACACCCGAAATCTACGGGGTGTTCGGCATAGCAAGCGCATTACACAACTACTGCGGCCTGAGCAGAGGGGTGTGTATAGTATAGGGCCTAATCGCGTTGCGCTTTTTGCGGCTCAGATTACCCGTGAATCATTAGAAACGGAGGGGGTTGGTTTGTCGGATGGATTTTGGGGTGGCACCGAGCCGCTCCTTATCTCTGTATTAGGAGATTAAGTTCTGGCCCCGAACTTTAATAATTTTTTTCTTCAACGGAACGAAGACGCGAACTTGTTTTTGTAATTAAAAAAAAGATCTTATATGCCAAAAATATATTGATGTCAGCTCTCTGAGTATATACAACGAAATATACTGGTTTATGTCCTACAATGAAAATCATCAAGTCGAATGCGTAAATCGTCAAGAGGCAGGGAATTTTAGTGAGCATTGGAGAATTCTCTCTGTCTCTCTCTCCCACCCTGTCTCGGACGCTTCTCTGTTTTCTCTCTAGAAATATATTCCTTTGTCCGTTCCGAGATCCAAAGAGCGAAACGTCGACGTGAATCGTCGCGATGACTAAAGGCGACGTACAATGTCGCTCTATGTATATTCTTGGTATATTCATTGTTGCAATAAGAGAGGTGGAGACTCACCGTGAGGTGTTGGAAGAGCCACGCCCTGAGGATGTTGGTCGCGACCTTGGGGAAGATACCCCTCTTCTTTTGGTTCTTCTTTCCCGACGAGTCGTCATCTTCCTCGCCCGTCCCTTCGCCACTACCGATACTCGCGTTACTCGCGTCACCTGAAACAAACCGCAAACAAAATAAATTCACTTCTCGTCTCATAGTAACACGACTGATTCTCAAATAACTCGTCCTCCTTGTCAGCAGACGCATTCGACAAGAACCGATTGACTAATCTATGACAAATACATTACACGTGTAAAGGTGTATATATTACAGGGAGAAATCAAAATCTTCTGGCTGGATCTGTTTCGAACGTTTCTATTTTAGGCTGAATATAGTAAAATTTCACCCTTCGACCCCGGCGCCATTTCCCATGCATACAAACACCATTAAGCCACCCGCAATCACCCACTTTTAGCCCTTCGACCGTTCAGCCTCCCTAAACAGGCTTCCATACCCTGGACCTCTATTCTTTTCTCTCCCTTTATCTCTTTCACTCCACTGTAAACTCTATATACTCTTTCCTATTCCACTCCGGAGTCTCTGCAACATCCCGTGCATTAATTCCCCGTCATTTATCAATCTTAGCTTTTTAATTGCAAGCGACTCCCGGTCTCCAGAGACACTACGAGCGCCTGAAGCGAGAGGGTATAATGAGAGATATTAAGACGACCTAGGGCGTTGTATCTACGTGAGCCAATTATCATTTTTATAAAATAAAGTAACTGCAAATGTTCCTGTCAGGAAGTTCACCGCGATTCTATATATAGATTGTATGAAATTTATAATTCGATTTTAAATAAGTATATACGTTTACATTATTTTCAGTATTGAATGTTCATACCGGTTATGGGTTATACATTCAGGGGTTGGGGAGAGGGATTAGTTTTTCGCATTTTCTTATTTTCTTCGATTCGTCCAGGGATCCCCATACTGGCGTCACTCTTAGCAAGGGATTATAAATGACCGAGTCTTATCGAGTCAGGAACGTTCCCGAGGTCGTGGTTCTATCGTAACAGAGAGATCAGGGAGAGTACGGTATTCCCAGGGGGTTCCCGATGACAGGTCGCCCGGGGCGTACGGTACGCGCACCCTCTCCGCAGTGGTCTCGTGGCCAAGATTAACTTTGAATTCGTCGATAGTCCCGGAGAATGGACGGGACAGAGGGAGGGATGAAATCCGGAACGAGGGGGTAGAAAATTTGTCGATCCTGAAAATCGTTTCGCAATATACACAGCTTCATATATACATATAAAAGGATAGAATAAAATGGTTGTTCGCCTCACGTGGAGAATTACGAAGAACGGTGGAAATCGTGGAATCATTTAGTTTCGATTTTCATTAAGCGATAGGTACACGGCGATTCGATTCGATTGGAACGATTCGTTGATGGAGAAAGGATGAGGAGGAAAGGTTGAAAAAAGAAGAAAAAGACATAGAAAGAATAAAAAGAGAAATCGAAAGCATACCAAATAACAAAACAAGAATAAGAGAATACGATAGAAGACTCCAGCAGCAGTCTAGGCCGCGTATCCAATTATTATCGAAGCGCTCTACTCCGAAGCGAATACTGGAAGAACAGGCGCTGATTTTTTTCTCTCCCCTTCTCTCTCTTTTGACTTGCCCTCTCTCTCTCTCTCTCTCTCTCTCTCTCTCTCTCTCTCTCTCTCTCTCTCTCTCTCTTCCAGCCCTTGTTTTCGTCCGGCGGGTAAAAGCCGTTAGCGGTGGTGCTTTGGCATGCGACAAAAACGATGCTACTCTAGGCCTCCGTAATGGCGAGTCCAGAAGCGGATAGAGTGGTTTGTATAGGGAATGGTCGGCGGGTGGCTAGCAGAATAGCAGAATGGCTAGCTAGACCGTCCCTCTGATTGCAGTTAATTTACTCGGCGAATCGGGTTAATGTAGCGTACAGACCGTACCGTACCGTAGCGTATACCGTGGCGTACAGTACAGTTCGGTTGCGTACGTGCGTAATCTCGGTACGTTGGTATCTGTGCGATTGTCCGCCCTCGCGCTATATCATCAATAATATAAAGCCGCTTCTGAGTCCGAGAAGCCGAAAGAGAAAGAGAAAGCAATAGAACATCGATGAAATCAGAAAAGAGTAGATTTTAGATTGAAAATTTCTCAAAGAAGCTTATCATGAAATGTACACCGTAGACGAGTGTACGGTAAAGCAAAATCACTGGAAATTTCGATAAGCCTCCAGCAGTACTGCAAATCGAATACACAAGGGCGTGGATGCATACGTTGCATCGCGTAGGTAAAGTGCTCCGTTAACGTCGATCTGCCATTATGTGCATTTACGAATGGAAGCTGGGTACACAGATGCACTGATATTCGTATGACTATGTTCAATGAGTATGCAGTATAGGTATGCATATGGATATGTGATGTGTACGATGCGTTTAGAAGGTTAAAACATATAGAGGGGTATACGTTGACGTATATGATTTGAAAGTGGGAGAAGTAGGAAAAGATGGAGTAGAAAAGAGTTAGAGAAAGAGACGAGAGGGAATCAGAGGGGATAAAAGAGGAAAAAGCCATATCGTCCTCGTGTTGATTTACGCACGCGCCTCGCATTTTTACTACTGCGTTATAGAGATTTAAGTGCAGCCAATTATACATTTATGCGTCCCTACGCCGCTCAAGCGACGCAACCCTCTCTCATTTCGAGAACGCGAGCACTCTGCGCGTGAAACGCGTACGAACGCGACGACGCCTGTACATACGCACACGGATGACTTGCGTACTGGTACTAAAATACGCGCGTGTATGTGTGTGTGTATATATATATATGAGCGTCCCGACGTCTTTTACGAGTATATTTAGATGGATTGAGGAAAGTCTCTCGAAGATGATCCGCTATTTCAAGTGTACCTCTTTACCCCATGCTCTTACTTTTTTTATTTCATCTTACTCGCGCAGCTTCTTCATCTCCCTCTTTCTTATTATCTATCTTCTATATCCTTTACTAGCTTCTTTCTTTCGGTGTCCCCCTTACGTTCGTATCGCTCTTTAGAAATCGGGAGACAGGAGGTGGCTTTTAACCGCAAAGATCCAGTCGAGATTGGGTACCACCCTGGCGTCTCTCTACAGAGCATCCCACCACCTCTGGAATTTTATTCTCGCACGATCTTCAGCACCAGGACAGACGTATAGCTCGTAGGGGTCAATTTATCTCAGCGCGATCGTTCGATCCATGAGCATCTACCTCAAACCACCTATAGTGGTATCCAAGCCAAGAATGATCGGGTAACTTTTGGACCCGCGACGTCCGGACAAAACATCTTCCCCGAAGGCAAGACTCTATTTAAGGTGACTTGCTACCGCGGGCACTGTCGAAATAACCACGCATATGGCCTCCGAAAATAAACTCCTTATTCCCATCCCGGCATAACACCGAACTGAGGACCATACTCGCCTGGTACGTAGTGCGCACACGCGCACGAATGCGTCTCTATACGACCTGCCAGCCGAATCTCACACGAGACGCGTTACACACATGCTACGGGCCCATGACACTCGGTAGTGTATAGGTAAAACCTACCGGATACCGAGACATTTATTTGCTGCCACGCCAGTATGCCACGCGCAGGGATGGAAGTAAAAAAAATTAAAACAAAAGAAAAGGCCGGGACTAGGGAAAAACAAAAATGGTACAGAGAGAGAGTGAGAGAAGGGAGTAAGGGAGAGGGGGAGGGGGTGGAGGATAAAATAAGAGAAAGGTGAACAAAAAAAGTCAGAGACCTCTTCGGATATCGCGTTTCACGGCCGCGGATGTGGTTCTCCGCGTCACCGTTGCGTACATCTCCACGAGCTTTATGATATTTACCAAATTCTATCTGGTCCCGTCAGGATGTCGTGCGCATTTCAAACTACAACGTCTTTCTTTCCTTCTCTTTCTTTTTCTCATCCACACTTTTTTCCTTCTTCTTTTCACTGCTCAAATAGAACTCGAATTGGACCCGACTTGAGATATCCCGAGAAGCCACCACGTGACGAACAAAGTGACAATTGAATAGTTGAATGGGAAATTCAAAATCAAAAGTTTCTCAGATTTTCTGAACAAAAAATTGTCTAAAGTCGAAATTTTGAATCCGCATCAGGACACTTGGTAATTGAATTTGCAATTATCATTTTACATTAAGTGCTCTATGGCTAAATAAGATTGATTTATTGTTTTCACCAATGCATGAAATATAAAATATCCCGTGATATAATACATGCTACATAAGATGTAGTACATAGAGAAATCAAAATTTTTTTAAAGGACAAAATAATTTTTCCTGCACCAAGTAAGGGTTCACGTACCAACGTACGATAGTACGGGTATAACGCGTACGCATCTTCTAACAACGAAAGTCTTGCGTACGTAATAGTCATGGCACGTCGCGAATCGAATATGGCGAGACACGCAATGTTTTCGCATACTCCGAATCGAGGGAGGGTCATTGCACCAAAACATGCATTCTGGCTGAGTTCGAAGCTCGACACTCTCTACGTTCTCAGCGTTCTCGTACGAGCGACACAAGTCTCTTCTCGAGCAATTCCCAACTATTTTCGGCGATGAAATATGACCTCTCTTACCGTTCTCGTCGCCTCTGCCCCTTTACATCCCGCGGTACTCGCTCTTTCTTTCTCTCGCCTCTATATACCTTCACTCCACCTTCAGTCCGCTCGATTTCGCGAGGACGTGCGTACACGGATTCGTACTTAATTCGCCTCTGCTTAACGCCAAGATTAATTGGCGATTGTAGATGATATGGACCGTAGCGGACTTCCTTTATAGATGTGGGATCCCGCGGCATGCGGCGCGGTTACGGGACTCTCAAGCACGGCTTGAGAGTTTGTCTTACAAATGAGTCGCGAGGCGCTGATGATTTAGTGCCGGCTCGCATGCGTTAACCTTTGCTAGATGACGCGTGGGTGGCTAGTTACACTTTAGTTATTAGCGTACCGAGTCGGCCGACTCGGTCAATGGCTAATAAATACGGCAATATTCCCGCGGTACGTTAATAATACCGACTTTCAGACACCTTTGACCCTCTTGATCCGAAGGCTGAGAGGTCCAAACCTGGACAGCATCCCGGTCGTCTGGAGCGTTTGTTTCCTCGAAGGAAATAAGAGGCCGACAAGCGGATCCCGGATGCTTCGATAAATCCCTGACAAGAGGACACCCTGGGAAGTCCCCAGGGTACTCGATATGTCGCTACTATGGGAATCTCGTGTCGAAGAAGATTTTGCCCGATCCGCCATGGGAATATAGGCATTCCTGTGAAGGCTGTATCGATGAGTTTTTTCGCACTGGTATATCGTCACTACGGAAGAAGAAGACTGGGAAGGAAGAAACAGAAGAAGAGGATAGATAAAACGAGAGAGGCAAAGAGGCAGAACCAGACGGAATTCACTAGCGAGCCTTTAGGACTCCTGTGAATTCTAGTAATCCTGATGACGCACGATGTGTCGCTCCGCAGAAGAACAGAAATACCCAGCGCTAGCCAGATGGAACGAAATGGAACGGAACGGAACGAAAGAGAGTAGCGGAGTGTAGAATAAGGTAAAATAATGTTAGAAGGAAGACAGTACGAAAAGGAAGGAAGGGAACGTATGGGGAACCATAGAAGTTATGCGGATTAACCGATGGAACGCGCTCACACATGCATACTGTCTTAACTCTCCTCTCTCTCTCTCTCTCCCCCTCCCCCCTTTTCTCTTGCTGAGCTCTTCCCCGACGTAGGATGTCTCTGGCTGTAATTGTTATGATAGAGCCTGGATTTTCGGGAATGTCGCTGGGACCTCCGATACTTCCATCGCCTCTAATTCCTCGGTTGTTTACACAGTCGGCTGCAACGAGAGAGAATCTCCTGATATGCGAGGAGAGCGCGAGAGAACGCGTCGTTGCTTCTACGACTGTCTCGCTAGCACCTGTCCCCGTTCGTCACTTTAAACCATATCCCCTTTTTCCACGCTTTCTCCTTCGGGACTCCCACGAATCAAAACAGGTTCATTAAAGCGATCGAAAAGCTCGCGGCGCGTGAACGCCCCGCGATTTATCGTTTGGCAGCCGAAGCCTTTCCATTTATCCGAGCCTCAAAGGGGCCCGACGAAAAGCTGTCGGGTTTGCCTCTCAAGAGAGAAACTGGTAAACACCGTTTCACGCTTTTAAAGGTTGACGTTCACAGCCACCCTACCTACTGTATTTTCTTTATTCTCCGTAAGAAAAGTTCTGCCCACTTATAGTACCAACACATATACTATATATGTATATACTTGACTCTTTGGCAGATATCACAGGCATAATCTTTTATTGTCAAGATTCGAGACGCGTGTAAAAACTTTACCGATGATTTTTATATGTTTGTTGCAAAGAGAAACCTGGATCAATAGTTATAATCATTGTCGTCATTATCATCATCATTATCCTCCAGAAGTAAGTCTTCTCGATTCCGCAACATAAGGCGATCGCCTATCGTGGGATTATTCAGAGAAATAATAAAAAGTCACGCGGGATAAATGAAGAAATGTCAACGATTGAGACATCGGTAGAAGAGCAGTGACAGTTATCTGATTCATGGACATGCCGAGTGTATTTTATGCCGTACGACCTATGAATACCGATCGATGGCTTGGCCGTGCGCCGAGCTGCCCTCGAGAGATCATAGGTGCCTCCGCGTATGGATATATCAATTACGCGCGGTAGCGTACACTGAAACGCGTAAGTACAATATAAGCCACGCATTCTCCAAGGCGAATATATAGTTTATCGAGACGGATAGAAACAACCTGAATAAGGTATTAGAATTCACTAGACGTATTTTACAGGGCTACCAATACTTGCGCCTGATATCCTTATTGCATCTATATACACAATCACGCGATAAATTCACGTTTTATCTGAGCAATAATCTTTATATATTTATACCCAAACGAGCTTACTTCCATTCTATATGAAACCTCAAGCCCGAACTTTTATTCATACACTTTACAAGTGAACTATTACCGGTTTACAGAAGACATACCTATTACCTTATACACGTAGCTACATATAGTAGCTAGATACTCTATGAAGTTTCCTGGAAGCTGAACTGCGAGGGACTAAACTTAAGCCGACACGACTTTTCAGTGTTGCTTTTCAGTAACGCAAAGGCTTGGCCCGCGTTCACTCGAACATGTCCCTACGACATAAAGCCTGATTCCTATGGTAAGACGGATGTGTCTTAATACCGGGATGTCGCAAGAGGACGCGCAGACTAGTCGGTTTACCCAGCGAGTTAATCCGAGCTGCTCATTACGCGGATTTATTGTAATATGCAAATGCGCGTGGTTCGTCACTCACCGGAGAAACCAAGAGACTTCGAGACTAATAGAGAATGAAGTCAGGCAATTTCAAGCAAGGCCAGAAGCGTCGTAGTTTTTAACACGAGCAGATAGACAGAGAACTAGGTGCGCAGATGATATCGGTCCAGGTTGCCAGGGCACGTACGGAGATTGCGGTAATTAATGCCAGGGCCGGGCCGTTGTGGGTTTGGTGATGTGTTGCTAGCAACGACGCCGTTACTATGATAATTACTGTTAGGACGTGAGTCTCTGTCTTAATTATACAGCTACTTTCAGCCACGATAGTTCGTATAATAGGTATATGCTACGTACTTTTTAGCTACGGCTAAAAATGGACTTTCATTCAGATTTGTACCTCGCTGAACGTCCGCCGAGGATAAAACGATGTTGCCTTGACGTACGTGTTAGCGAAGACCACCGCGAGAACGCGAGGATACTTGAAAAATTGCTGATGGCACCTGTCAGTCCCTTTGGTGAGTCGGTAAGTCGGCAAGTCGGTGAAAGGCTGTCCCCGACGTGAAACAACAGGAGAACGTGGTGGCGATGGCGGTGGCACGTTCAGCAAGGCGGTAACGTAAAACACCAGTAAAATCAGGCTGTTCGAGCGGACGGCCATAAGCGTTGAAATAAAAGTGTTAATGGAAGCGCGCCGGCGGCGACGCCGACGTCGTGCGCCACGACGTCGACGAGCCCGACATGTGACGAGCACGTGTCCCAAAACTAGTATCGGCCTGCGGATAGATGTTGGTGGTGGTGGTGACGCTCGTGATGTTACTACCAGGGACACAGATATCTTGGCGGTACTAACTTTCCTTCATGTTAGAATTGCGGCATTAACTTTTTTTTCATTGTGTGCGGTAACTTGTTTGTTTAGAGTTTTTGAACTTTGAGCAACCTTACAGTGTATTTCAAATTTTCGCAAACTCGTATAATACTCTGTGGCCCTTTATGAAGGTATAGATTAAAGGATTCTAGAATGTCACGATGTCTGAAATATTTAGGAATATAACAAATGATATCAGAAACTGATTAAGATGGTCGATGCCAAGCAAGCCACATTAGCTGGTCATTCGCAATTAGAAGTTAATAGTTGGTTGTGCACGATCCTTAATGTTGCCAATTTATCAAAGACCGGGACTAGAAGCGAAATAAGAAAAGCCTCCCCCCGTCGATGCGTGGCCATTGCCACGGCGTCGTTCTCTACGACAACGACGAAGAAGAAGATTACGACGACGACGACGACGTCTGGGACGGCGGCGAATTTGCGCAGGAGAGAAATGGGCGCCAGTGGCCAGTAATGAGCCAGAAAACTGGCGACAGCTCGCTATGTGCGCTATCCTATTCGACGGCGTAGACGCAATGCGTGAGTGCGCGAATGCGTCAGTGAATGGGAGTAGATGAGAGTCGATGAGAGCAAACGCAAGGGTATGAGTGAGGGTGTATAAGCGGGTGTGCCGTACGCGGGCCCATAACTCACACGGGGCCCTGGGGCCGTCTTGTTAGCGCCCCGCAGTACCGAACCGTGGTCCTCTCTAACTATGATACGGTCTCCTCCGATACGGCGTGCTGGAGGTGGGGCCCGGAGGTGGCTGCGAGATGGGAGATGGGGAGGCAACAACATAACCCCCGCATAAATGCATAGCTATCTTCGGGCGCATCTCTCGCCGGAACGAGCGAACGAAAAGCGTTATCGGAACCAACCTGATAAATCCCCCGAAGAATAATGAGCCGACATTACTCATGGCGCGCGGGCACGTCAGCGTCAGTAGACCAGTCCATTCGAAACTCGCGTTTCGCTCCTGCCATTAGCGGTACCGTCGATCCAGTCGGATGGGAAAAAGTGGCCGAAATTAGGGACGCGCCGCGGATAAAGTGGAATTCGTTTATGCACGACGAATAATGGCCTCCGGGATTCCGAGCACCATGATGGGATAGAACGGGACACTTTTGTCAATATGGCCCTTGGATTTGTATTCAAATTTTCTATATTTCAATGGATCCTCATGAATTATGGAATCTGCGATTGCTCCTGCTTCCGTAACATATATATTTCTGGATATTGTATCCCGTTTGTATTATTATTGCGAAATCATACCGCGAAGAATGAAATTACTATCTAATCCAGAATGACCCTGTACGTAATCTAAGATTGCTGTATGACAATTGTACCTACTTACGTAAAGGGTACAGAGTTCCTATCCATAAGAGTATCGAGAGGTGTAGTAGTAGTACTATAATGTTGTAATGAAAGACTGCGTTCGAAATGGCGACTATCAATGTAGGCACTCTAGCCCGTTATTCCGACGCTAGAAAAACACTATTAGACCTAATAGCCTGCGATTGTTTATGTACCCAGGCAGAAATCACCTCTAAACTACGATCCTAATCCCAGAATATTCATGCTGCTGGCTCAGAGGAGCCGCATGAACTCTGAAATAAAACTAAAATAAATAGGGCCATCAAGTTCTCGTGGCGATACGTTGGTGGGACAACTATCTATAGACGGAGTGCCGAGTGTCACGATACTCTAGACGTCGTTACGAATGAAATTAGTTTTCAAATAAACGTCCCGATCAAGGCGAGCATCGTGACGCGCGAGAGTATAGCCGTGGGTAAAATGAAAAGAAATAATAAAAAAAAAAGAAAACGCCGGATCTCGCTCTCGCCACGTTCGATGGAAAATATTGAAAGTGACGGATGACGCAGCTTCCAGTAAAAACTCAACCGTACCTAAAGACTGGGAAATAGTGATAAACATCGATATTTCTTAAAATATCACAGTCAAATAAACAAACAAAGAGCATTAAACATTCCGATTTCAATTTTCTTTTTGTGAAATACTTTTATGAAAATTCACTCGTGCGTGACGATGCGATATCACGCGACTTCTCTCATCTCCCAGTCTACGACAGTTTACATGACACGTTGAGTGACACGTTTAACGCGTCCATTTTATTGCACTTCTCATTCCCTATAACAACACACCCTCCAATTCTGATCATACAATAAAACACGTGACGACAAATTCGGGCGTGCTGCAATCGCGATGAAAACCAACCCTCATGTCTCGTGTCGTCTGGTTGCCGCTGGTAATGCGTACTGAGGCCTGCGGTCTTTTTCGTCAAAGCTAGTTCACAATGAAATTCTCGTTGAGAAACAATGTCTACCGTAGACTTTATACCAGTTCCACTAGATGACTTTGCAGAATGGTCGAGTACTCTTGTCGTTTACCGGACTATAGAAACGCTTGAAGAAATCGTAACGTGATTCTATAGACTAGAAATTCTGTAGATGATCTCACAATAAGAAAACCATCATGGCAGTGTCCTGGTATCAGTAGCGGATAGTGAGTATCGTGTGAATCGGCTTCACAGAAGCAGGACATCGTCTTCTCTTTTACGGGGAATCTTAGTTCTCATGGCGCCCCAGTTCTTACGGCGATTTATGGAGATGCGTTAAGGGAACACGCAAGAGTCGAAGCAAAAGCAGGTTTCAGCAAGAAATCGTATTTATATTGACATGCCGATGCACTCTATGATGGGATCCAGGCATATGGGTTATTCACAACAAACGCACCACTTGAAGTTAGCCAGTCTATTTCATAGAACCACCTTCAGGTGGTGCGTTTGTCTTGAATAATCCTATAGAACAGTATCATTATTTAAAAAAAAATAACGAGGGCATTCCATAATCGAAGACGTGAAAAAAAAGAAAACAAAGGAATGCGAAAAAATCCAAAATGTCGAACATCATATTTTCTATAGACAAATAGTATATTGACTCTGTACAGTGACCAAAAGGGATGAGAACATGACGATCGTAAAAGTGTAGGAGTTTGGGTTTGTTTTGACAGCAATAAAGGACAATAACGTCGGAACAGTAAAAGTGACGTGATACAGTGCAGGATATAAGGCAGGGAGTCGTGTAGTTACACGATGAAAAAGTTAACCTGCAAGAAAAGGGAAAGGATAAAGGAAAGGAAGAGAGAAAGCAGTGGCGTCGCTGTTGGCGTCAGCGTGTAACTTGTCATGCAAGGGACTCCCTGTGGACCTGAGAAGGTTCTTACTTGCACGGCTGAGAGCGCAAATATTGCGTTTAGTCGGGTAAAAAGGTAGTAGGTTGTTGTAAAGGGACATTACAAGGCGCAACGAAGGTGGTAACATTGCCGCGAAGTCGATATATTACGAGCGTCGACATCAGAGTGCCCTGTAGGGATCGACTCTGGTGGAACTTTTTATCGGAGGTCGCATCTGAGTCAGAAGAGGAGAGTAGGGAAAGACTTGAAGAAGAAGAAGAAGAAGAAGAAGAAGAAGAAGAAGAAGAAGAAGAAGAAGTGTACGAAGAAGAAGGCGAAGAAGTGTTATAGGTATCGAAGGAAGAGAGATCTGAGAGAAAAAGAGAATAGGTTGAGCGAGAGTGGTATAAGTTGTGAGGATGCGAGGTTTTTGGACGTGCCGGTTATTTAGTGCTGGAGCTCCACCCTGCTTAAGTGCTCCGTTGACTTACATCCCTTAGGCCAAGGGTGTGCTAAGAGGGCGTGACCGAGTCCAGTCCGGACGGGGAGAGCTAGACTCTCTAAACTTTTCGGGGAAAAAAACTGAATTCCATGGACTCGGATAGTCTGGTGTCTATCGATCGATCCTTAATGGAAGAATACACAGAGTCTCTAGGGAATCCTATGTATAGGATTCTTTTCTCCCCTCTCTTTCTCTCGCTCTCCTTTAAATTCAAAAAGATCACCGATCCCAAGAGCCGTCTACGTTACCATCTTGTCCTTCCCTACCTCAAAAAAAAGGGGTTAGGTTCAACGTTTTCCCGGGTAGCACCGGTGCGCGATCAACTTGCGCAGCGAAGCATCGCCGACGATACATCATCCCGTGAGCATATCTCTCGGATCTCTTATCTGGTGCCTCTGTGTTCTATCGAACAATACCCTGGCCCTGGTGCTGGAGCGTGGCTGTTCGAGATATTTTCACTAGGTATGAGCACAGTGGCGAGTTTCGTGAATGATCAGAGATTTTCATTAAAAAACGTTGATTATGAAAAAAATATCAAGTAAAAAATGGAGGCTGCAGCAAATAAGAGTAAGTAATAGTGCAGTCAAATTTGGTTGAATAATCCGGAAGTCATGCCTGAGGATTAATATCTGGTACGATACGTATTAGGAGACTTGACAAGAAAGAGAGAAAAAGAAGGCCTTCTAGAGTCCACGGCTGTTCAAGATGACGAGGACGTCCCTTTGGAGTCTTTGCCGTCCTCGGACTACCGTGATCACAGACAGATAGACCGCAGACAGATCCGTGGCAGAGTGATCCAAGCCGACAAACGAGCGTAGTCGAGCCTCTCCTAATCGGAGCGTCGATTATTATCTCCGTTTAAGCAGATATGGAACGCTTTTGCCGTATAAAAGCTATATCTCGCACCAAATATGGCCGGTCATCTCAGTCATTGGTTGACTCTGCTGGTAAGTACTAAGGTACATGGCGGGCACCTAGGCATCCGGGACGGGGACGCACGCACTCACGTACGCACTCAACCAGACTCGCATGGATTCACCAGGGATGGAGGCAACATTCCATCAAACCAGCCTCCATCTTATATGCCTCTAACCCCAGGCTACGTCTCCGCTCTCCGACCGTCTCAATCCGATCGGGCCTGGATCACCTTAGGACGTCTCCTTTTAACGTATATAGCTATAGAGTAGAGGCGTGAGCGCAAGGACCACGTTCCTCCATAAGAGCGAGGCAAAAGGGAACAGCGCAATATATACGGTGCCGCTTAAAAAAGAGTTGTGAAAAAATACAGACAGGATTTTTTTCATACGCTAGCCGCCGCGCCGCCTGGTGCGCCAGTCTCGGGTGTATAAGATACAGAAAGACACCTCAGGAATCCATACGAAGGAGAGATAGGTATGCCTACTTCTTGCGTGGGTGGAGAATCGCCATTGCCAGAGAAGAGACCCTGCATACGTCACTATCCTGAAATATACATAGCGCGTTATTAGTTGATATACGGTTGAGATCCGTGATTTGAAGACACTAGATATTTCACGAGAAATTCTAGTAATTCTCTTATACTCATTTTGTCTCGCTTTGTTTCGTCACTTTTCTCCCTTTACTTGGATCTCTCTGTAGCGTAGCGATAGGTGCGTTTCCGTGGGTCGATGGGTGCATTTTTAACGCAACTAAAATAGCATCGCCACGGACACGGATAGCATTTGAAGAGCAGCAGACAAAACAGCAACAGCTGCGACGCCGTCGCCGGCACCGAAGTCTACTCTTCTTCCCTCACTCGTTTCTTCGTTCCTCCCTACCTCAGATGGATCCTTGGCTACGTATCTTCCTCTTCTTCTTCATCCACAACCATCTCGAAACTCAAAGTTCCCAATGCGCGTGTTCACACATTCCTTCCTCGTAGTAGCGCAGTCCCTCCTTGGATCCCACTTTCACACTCTCCCTCACTCCTTCTTTCTCCTTCCTCCTCCCATATTGCGTTACACCTCGGGAGGAGAGAGTGACGCCCGTCAACCGCACAATTTCAAAGACTCCAGTGTCTATCATCATCCAGATACGCACTCACGTACGGTATAGAAAACCCAAGATTTTTCTCCAGTGTACGTCTTAACGCACGATACGTTCCGAAAACGGACGTCCTGCAGATCCGTGTTTACTTCCTATACGCCACTGAAAAATAGGGCGCCAACGACGCCTAGTCAACGATAGCGCACGGCTTTTGGCCTGCGTTCTAATAATATCGAAATGTATATATTGCTAAGGCACGCTTAACGTAACAGCGCCTATCGTATAGAATGTTATGCGAGTCTTCACCATGTAGGAGCCATGTATGTGCATATAAGCATATATAGGCATACCCTAAGCGTAAAGTAGCACGTGTGTACTCGGGGTTAGCATTCACCAATGGATGGGAAAGGAATGGAGGAAGATTCTTCGACGTGGCAAAGCATTATCGGGCCCTTGGCGTCACTTCCACTCGTAAAGCTTTAAAGTGGCGAAATACCGTATATAGCATCCTTGGCTCTATCGTACCCTTACTGACTCAAGAGCCAAAGAGTTTCTGCAAGCCGTTCCCAACGGGAAGTATAATACAAGCCGCGTAGGCGTCCAGGTTCGCTTAGTTTACGATTATTTTAGCTGCGGCAAGATCGTCGCGGAGCACGGTGATCGTACCCGGAGGTAAATCTGGGGACAGGTACAGGTAGAGCTGGGTGTACTATATAGATATAGGATATGCTATAGGCACATAGGCGGGAAGATAGAAAAGAGATGCCGTCAAAAGGGCCCAAGACTAGGTACCTACTAACATAATATCGGCTACAAGGGACAGACCACCAAAGCTGGTGAAGCTGGTGAGGCTGGCGCGTGGACAAGATGATGCCCTCGTAAATCAGCGCGTTTAGATTGCGCCGTATTAGTGCCCGTTTTACGGCGTACTTAGAGAGATACGCTGGCGGGACCTACAATGTCGAGGACTGCGGTTAAAAATTAATGGCGAGCATTCGTATAATTAGGAGGGTTTATGTACTGTACCATACTTCTTGGGAGATCTAGTCCAGTCCGTTCTAATCGGCCATCATTTTCCTAGGTCAACGTGCGCAGGCATCTCGTTGGAAAAGTTTCAAACTCCATCGGACCAACTGTTCTGGGCATATCGAACAGTTCTTTTTCTCGCTCCTTTGAGTGAGATAGCGAATGGTGTCTCTGGTATAACAACAGCGTGTAATTCATTGTCACGGTGCGGTGACTGTCACGGCGTATTCGCTCCTCGCAAGAATCTGAGGCTAGTTACCGTTGGCCTGTGACCGATTCGCTTTTTCTATAGCGCGAAGGACGTTTTTAGGAAATCGACAGCGTTTAATCATTTTTGCGGCGTTCCGCGAACGCTCGTAATTGGCTGGTTTAGACTTTAGACCGTGACCGTGACGTGAGCCTGGTTCTTTTTATAGGGATGATAGTATGAAGGTACGCGTATACACGCATATACACGCATATATCAACCAACGTGAGGATAAGCAGATATAATACCTACCGTTGGACAAGCTTTCAAGGGAGAAGAGACATTTTGGATGGAGTGACTAATTTAGAAATTTTTTTTATTTACTCGCATGATCGCTACCGTAGGTAATTTGCAGTTGAAGTACGCACGCACACCACGTAAAGAATTTTAGTATCAAGTATGTAAATGCGCGGAGCACCTGCAGTGATAAATTGATTACCCTTCCTTTTCCATTCCCTCGTGGCGAACGAAGCGATCTCGCGGGCTCCACTTCGCATTATAATAAATACATAATATCGATGCTTTACATATTATGGAGGTGATCGCGAGTCGCGGTGCGCCATACATAACATAAGTGGGCCCCGAGGCGATGCTCGTGCAATTTCGCAAATTTCATCTCGACGCGATCCGCGGAATATAAAGTCGAACGGTTCAAGATAACGAAATGCAGTTGATCCTGATGATCCTGCTTGTAGTAGTGAAAATGGTGGTGGTTACCATGATGGTATATATACATATATAGGTATATTAATACTGCTAAGATGGACCACGAGCAAGGATGGCAAGAGTCTGAAGTCAGGATGTTCTTCGTGTTTGGAAACAACGGTCCGACGAAGAAGACACGCACGTCTCTCATCGCCCCTGAACCACTTGAATGGGGTCCGGAGTACCCTGTAGCGAAGTCGGCGCGGAATGCACCCTGCGTATACAACGCGGAGAGATCGCATTGTTTCTCTCGTCGCGGCAATCTGTTGTTGGTCCTTGAGTTGAGCGCCCTCGTGGGTCTCCTCGCCTGGAGTACTTGGACTTCTCAACCACCCTTGAGTTGTCCCATGGCAACCCCTTGCCACCACCCTCTAGCGGACCACTATACCGACAATTAGTTTCCCATTGACCTACCGTGGACCACGCGGTTATCTCCCTTAGGGTGTTTAGACAAAGGGAAAATATCATATGAAGTATTCTAACCACTTTTGAAAATCCACTACAAGTACAGTCCCAGTACTTAAATACGAAGCATGCGAATTAAAATAACAGTTTGAGGTGTAATATGTAACTAGCATATGCGTAGGGGTGGAGAATAACAAACGTATTATTCAATAGGCAGCAGCAGGAGGTTGAAGTTCAGGGCAGCAGCAGTGGGGTGTTTTGCATTGTCAATATAGAAGGGTGTCGAAGGGGGTTAGCTATAGTGTCACGTCCGGTAGGTTGCACAGTTGACCAGGCTGGCAAACACAACCGCATACACAGCGTATAGTATAACACACGGATAAGCCTTCTCCGTGTAATTAAAGCGAGTGGGAATAAAAGTCGAGTGGCGAAGTAGAGTGGCTACTAATTAACGACTCGAGGTGTTGAAATCGAGTCGCAGTATTTCACGAAGGTATAGATTCTCGGGACACAGGAACTAATAGGCGGGGTGAGAAACAAGCCGCCCGGCAGATAAGCGAGTCGGGACCTGGCATAATAATTTGTGCCTCTGCTTCGCGGCAACGCGGCCTATAGGGACCGCCATTGCTATACAGAATGGAAAGGAAGGGCAACATCTCAATTACGCAAACAGATACCGAAAGAAGTAGCGTGATTCAAAATTACATAAGATCCGCTAAAACATAGAAGTAAAGAAAAGCATAGGAACGAAATAGAAGCCCGTCAATTTAACCTTTTTAAAATAAAAAATAGGGAGCAAAATAAAAAATTCACACTTTCAAATCCAAACAGTAAAGATATATTCATTGAAAATGTAATAGCAAGGAAAATCGTAGGAAAAAAAGCAAAAATAAACAAATACGAGCATACACTAAAGAATCCTTTATCCACTATAGGCTTGTCCTGGAGTTGAAAGTGCGGAGGGGAGGGGAGAAATAAAAAAGTCAACGTAACCATTGTGCCGAAAGCCCCCACGTTCATGTACAATGGAATGTAACACCGTAATAACACGACGAATGCGCCGTAATATCGTACAGGATATGCAAGGCCCTTGTACGCGATGTAAACACATCAAATACTGCTCGGCGTAGCGGCTAATAGACATATCTCTTTATGCCATGCGGTCAAGCGCGGGGCATACTTTATTTTAACATCGAACATGACTCGTACTATTCGAAGCATTCATAATCATGTTGTAGGCCTAGTACCCTGAGGAAGGTAGAACTAGCGTGGCAATGTAGCCATACGCACGTTAGACATTCTTCCATTGAGAGAAACAGCGCGCGGATATGTATCATATGATATGCGTGCATATGATAAGCATGTAGCGTACTTAGAATTCACGTGTGTACTTCAATTCGCTAGAACTCTATGTTCTCTCTCTGTCGCTCTCGTAGAGTCCTCTCCTACTCATCGAAGATAAAAAGCAACGGTTAACACAAGTAAGAGACTCTCAGTCTATTTTTCGTAATCGTCTACACGAATCGCACAAAGGCAGATCTATTAATGACCGTCCATTAAGAACGTCAACGTCACGTCAATGTACATTTCCAAGGCACTCGGAACCCTTTTGTATAATAATACGAAAGCAGCGCCTCCTCTGTACGGCACTTGGAAGCGCGCATACGCGCATACTTTTTCATCAGCATTTCTTTTATTCCATTTGCCTCTTCTCTCCATCTTTTCCCTCCGCTCCTTCGCTTCTTCACTCCTTCGCTCGTTACCTCTTCTCACCCTGGCATCGCCCCGTACCCTTCGCATCGGCACCCATTGTTGTCGACGCTTGGCGGTGTGCCCCGACGCAATAATAATTGCACTAATGATTGTGTTCGAAAAATGCTTGGTAATCGTTGCACCAGGATGCAGCACGCTTTTCGTGCCGTATCGATCCTCGTTCTCTTGATTCATCCTCACCCTTCCTCTTGTATCAATTTTTCTTCGATTCCTTCACCCTGACCAACGCGCACCAGGAAGTGCGAGAAGAAGGTAGGGATTACGTCGGGACTCCCACCAATTCGCCAGACGAATCGAATTAAAACGTGAACAATGCAAAGAGCGGTGAAAGAAGAAAAGAAGGGGGTGAGTTCGGCCATGTTGACCCTCTGGGCATACGCATACGTTACGTTACGTACGCTCCATGGAGAAACGTATGTGTAAGTACGTAGGTACGTACATACGTAGGTATAATACGCTGCGCGGGGCACTCTCTTCATTTCCAGGCTGTCACGAACAGAAGAAGATTCGGCCTGCGTTTGACAGCTGCAGGGTCTGGGTTGGGTGCTGGGGTTGTACGTTGGGAACTCCGTGCCGAGAACGAGGCGGCGCAATGGCGGTATAGTCACATGGGCACATGGGCACATGGTCTCATGCCACCTACTACACCCTGGATCTATCGTACTGGCACATCGAGAAACTACCCTCCTCCTACCCTGTCCTGTTACGCTTGGCTCTACTCCGCGCCTACCCACAATTTTCCGCTCACTCTTTCACCCTTTGTACAGTCATTCTCTCCCTCTCTCTCTTTGCTCGACTTCCCTCACTCTCATTCTACCACTTTTCTCCCTCAATACCGTATCGTTCGTAACGCACCCATAGAGTCAGCCCCTTCGTAAATACCACATTTTAATTATTCCACCGTTTGCTTTTTTATTCTCTTCCCGTTCGTCGCGCACACTAATGCCATAGTAGGAAGCGGGAACAATGTGTCACTGTGTACTGTAAATCGGAATAGCAACCCCTATTGTCTTTCGTTATTATACACAGAGACTTTAGATTAGACGTCTTCGCTTATGTAGCTACGACTTCTGCATAAGGACGTCGACGTTTTCGCGGACTGAATGTAGTACGCTTTCGCGTGGTTGTGCAGGATCCTTCCAGCAAAGAGAAGTTCGCTCGTTAACGATATCTCAGGGACGTTATCGCACCTCCGACAACGAGAGAACGAGCGGACAAACGTAGCAGCCATTACCCGCAGCTGGTGCAGCCGGCGCATCCCCATGACGAACTACTTCAACGTGAATTTCATATTTCGAAAAATATCACCAGGTACTCCAGCGCAACCCCTTGTATTGGGACCATACTCTACCTCTCTATATATATACCACAGAGAGTATTTCTCTAGCGACGCCAGTGGCTCCTGGCAATACCCGGGACATTATTTTCGAAACGGATGAAAACGTAGATACCTATATACAGTGCTCAAGTGAAATTTGAAAGCTACAAAATTTCGTAACGAGAGGGAAACGCCACTGAGAGCGCAGATGTACTATGGGTGCTGTTTAATATTGGAGCCGCACATGGTTCGCTAGGAGACACATTTGACTAATATTGCCGTTCGCTCGTTCACGTGCGCGGGTGCGCGCGTGCGCGAATTTCAGTCACACACGCTTTACATATCTCCCGGAGTATTAATATATTCAACACGTATGAATATTATACGGTGAGGTATGTGGAGATATACTGGATATGCATATATATATATATGTATATACGTATATAGGTAAGAGGGGGTTGAAAGAGGCCGAGAGAATCCCCGTGCGCGTACATTGGCTAAACCATTGTGCCTATCTCGTTGAGAGCTCGGCTTCATGAAATCTGCGGCTTTCATTGTTCAGCGACAGAGCTTTGTGCTTTGTGCCTCGCGCAACTCCGGAACTACTCCCGTGCTTTTGAATAAGGAACTAATGAATACCTGTACCGCGACGCGTTATATCAACGTATCGTGTTATCGACTGCGACTGCCACCCCTATTTTACTCTCTCGTTTCTTCTACAGCCCTAGATGATTCTATATAATATGGTATACATATATATAGTATATAGTGTATATAGTATACATCACTCTCTTGAATTCTTGTTCAATCTCTTCCTGGTCTCTCTTTTGCCTCTTGTTAACCCCTCGCGAACTACCTTGATCGTAACCTATCCCCTTAACTTTGACACTGACGAACGTCTCATGGCGCCTGAAAATCGTGCCCTACAAAATCGACGATCCGTCACTGTTCAAGGAACTACTGTCCGTGCGCATGAATTAGGAGGAGGATGAGGAGGCGCAGCGTGATTCGCGACTGCCAGTTCAATACCTCAGGGTTTTTAGAAGTATGTACATAGTACTGGTTACGTGCAATAACTGACACTGTGTTTGTAATGTATTTTGTTTTGAGTATCAGGACTAAGCGGACAAAGATATAAATATAAGCTTATTGGTACTTTGGTTTTTGATATTGGTTAAGGAAGAATTTTTCGCGAAAACTTATTTCCTGAAGGGGATGCTCGTTAACGCCATTCTTTCATGTTATGGCACGTTAGATATACGGAGACTCTCTCATTTGAGGGCGCGATGGTTCGAGAGTGAGGTGTTTTCTGCCTCCATGGGAACCAATTACACTCCCTTCCTGGGGGCCGTAGAGGCAGAAGCCGCCCCTAGCGATGGTCGTGCGCGAATGTGTATATATATATATACGATCGGGTTTTCGTGCGTGAATACACGCGTGATGCAGAGTCTGAGCGTGTGTCCGGTACCCCGGTATAGAGAGTATAGAGAGAAGAGAGAGAGAGAGACGCGAGAATGGAAGGGAGAGTCAGAGAGTACGAGAGAACGAGAAATAGAGAGTAAGAGGACAAGAGACAGAGGGAGAACGAGAAAGAGAGAGAAGATGGGATGGAGGAGAGGGCCCCGGTGATGGATCGTCCAATCAGTGCCGCGAGATGGAGCACGGGAGAGAGTGCCTACCTATAGGTTGCTACGGCATCAGCGAGGAGAGGAGAGGAGAGGTCATGGTCGGGTCGCTCTCCTGCTAATCGAAGAACACGAGGTGGCCCTGGCTACGAAAGAAACTCTTCTCCTCCTCTGCCATTCTCAAGGATCTATTGTGTAACTTAGATATTAAACCGTTTCGCAGCAAGGTCCTTTTCCTACAGTCAGAGAGAAGTCTCTTTGTGGCAGCTGAAATCTATTTTCAGTTACGATTCTCTCTCGGATTCTCTCCGTCTCTTTCGATTCACTCTCTTATACCTCATTTTCTTATACCGATCTCACTCTATCTCTGTCTGTCTCTCTTTCGACGCGATGACGCGAGCCATTTTCAACCCTTGTTCGATCGAGGATTCCGGCGCCGTGGTGAATTACTGATATTGGCAATTCGAAGACAGCGGCTGGAAACCGCCGCTCGCGAATACCGACGTCCGATGAATTATTCGTTTTACGTTGGTGGAAAGGACGCCGGAAACTCATGGAAACCCGGTACATCTACCTATACCTATTCTATACCTATTCTACCTAGCTGCTACCCGCTACCGACACGTCCCTGTACGTAGGTGGTAACGCTACTGCCTTTACGCTATGGAACGGAACAGAATTGCGGTTGAGAGGGTTGAACCGAGGGTCGCGAGCCGCGAGGCTGAACATCACTCAAACCGCCGCACAATACCAAAGGGGTAGATCCGCGGTATAGAGAGACTATGGAAGTAGCTCCGGTATATCTGAACGTGGAATACCGTACTGCGGGAGAAACCAGTAGCGTAACGTTGTGATGCATAATTGTAGGTAAGAACTATTGTAGTCTTGTAATTAGAGACTATCACAAGTTTATACTAGATTTCATGTGGTCTGGTGCTATCGCGTTAGAATCAAATATAAATGATCTATGAAAATTGAAGAACAGATACACTGTTTATGCGCAACAGATGTAACGTAGGAATACAATATATATATTTCTTTAATACTCGACTAGCCGATTCAAGATTAGTAAAATTTTATTTCACGATAAAAAAAATGTGAATTTGAAGATAAAAGATAAAAATTTATATGATTCTCGGTTTGTCGGTGACTGGTTACGCCACTGGCTGAAGCTGCGGAGAGAGAAGAGAGCAGCTAACAATGGCCGCCAACCAAAACATCCGATAAATCTAACCGGCCCGGACCTCAAGCCCCGAGGGGTTTTAAACTCTCTCACCCCTAACGCCGACGCGAACGCAACCCTTACATTACACTACACTCACGAAAAGGGAGCCGTACCGTTGGCACACGGGGCGGTTGGACTGATGTGCGAGCCACGAAAAACCAAACCAAGAGAATTCCAGTGCGACTCGAACTAACCCATCTAGAGCTTTACTTCCTGTCAGTCTACCTAACTTTATTATGAAAATCGTAAAAACTCTAAGATATAGTATATTCACGAAATTTCGTATGACATACTTTGTAACCCCATACTATTTAACACATGCCTGCAGTTATCTTTTAAAAGTTTCTATTCCGGATGTTAAGTCGCCTCAGTTTACCACAAAAAAAGCATCCCTCTAAACTCAACTAGTACCCTATACTTTAGTCTATTTTCAACATCTTCTTTTCCAAAAAAGAACCTTCATTACACAAGAGATCTAAGTGACTCCTGGTGTGTCTTGCTAGAAGCTAAAGTAACGTGAGTCTACAGAATCTAGATCTCTACGTACCTACTTCTCAGTGTTTCATTGAAAAATCTTAAAAATTTCATGGTAATGAAACGAGTTACTGAATGAGATGCTGTTCTGTACGACAGTACAGATAACACCACACATGTGTATAAAAATGTACAGAAAATCAGACTCCATACCAGAGGAAATCTTTCGGCTCCATACAGGTCTGTATAGAGATGCGCGCTCCTCCTCTGTGAGGATCGGAGAGCAAAGCCGTCCGGTGCAGGAGCTACTCCGTGAGTGTAACGCAGAGGTGCAGAAGCGTCGAACAAGCAATCGAAAGAGGACAGACAGGTTTGAGAGAAACCCGTGTGCTGCCATGGTTACCGTCGCATTCCCGCCTCACTGCGTTGCTATGGAGACCACGGCTTGTGCGCTAACCTCTGTCCTTCCCTCAGCGAGCACGCGAGAGAGTGAGATTCGGAGTTAGTAAGAGAGTAAAAGAAAGAGAATATGAGGGACGCTAAGGAGGGATAAAACCAGAGGACGCATGCGTGATACAACTCGCACTCAGAGTATGCAATATCGCGTCGTGCATATTGCGCCGTGTTATGCCGCATCGTGAACACCACGTTCTGTGCCAATTCGGCACGTTTCGCCGAATGTTCCGTCACGTTCTAGACAGAAGTAAACACCACGAGAAGAATGCCATAGAACGGAACGCTCTGTACTCCATAGATCTCGGAAGGATATCGTCTTCGAGTAATGCGCATGCGCATGACTCTGCGAATGGGAAACTCCGATTTAGGACGCATGCGTTCTTTGTAATTTTCATTTTCTTTTCGAGTTTTATTCGATGAAGTTAGTTGAGTGGGATTATATTAATCTAGATTTCATTTCGCAATTCTAATTCTATACAACCAAGTTCCACGTTCAAAAATCATTATTTGATTTTAAAGAATTTTTTTAAAACTATTAAAGTGCTCGAATAACAAATGACAGTTTTATAGCTGATTAAGAAATGTTCATAAGCAGTAATTAAAGAATTTCAAGTCAGTTAGTCGTGTATCTACGCTCCGCGGCAAATTTTTACCGCGCGTAAACTCTGTTTCTGATTGGCTGTCGCGTCACCCGATATCAATATTTATTCAACACAGCGAATGCCCAAGGAGCGATTAAAACTTGTTTATGCTATAAACGATTCGCTCCTCCCACCGAGCACATATACTTTATAGTATATATACGACACCATGAGTATGTGTCGTCGTCCCCAAGAGAGTCAGGCAAAATGTACCTTCACATTTTTACAAACATACACACCTTTCAAATGACATAAAATAAAACCCTATTAGTGACCTATCATTATCAGTCAATTTTAACATAGAACGCCTATAATTAATCTCATGACTGAACTTACCCGGACTGCCGAGGAAGACGGAGGAGTAGAGGACGCCGCGACGCGCTGCGTCGCTCGCCGCTCTTTGCGCATCGGGAGGTGAACTCCATTCTCTACGAGGACACCATTTACCTGAAAACATCGAAAAAATATCTAATAAAATACATACGACAACTATACCTCGATTTTTGAATTATTATAAATCTATATTTATATATAGATATATATTGACTTAATAGATAACACTAAATAAAGAAACAAAACAAAGGCACCGATCATATTGGATATCCATACAATATCCAGATTTCTGTTGGCAGGATGCAAAAACCATAACGATCAAGTAGCTACTAGCTACTACGAAGTGATACGTTGTCAACGATGACACACAACTCGTGTCAGCGTCGCCGGCGGGAGTTCCGTGTCCCGGAAGAATGAAATGGCGTGAAGGACGCGGAGCCGCGGAGATCGTAAAGGTGCGAGAGCCACTAAATCAAATTCCCATGAATGTAGGCGATACAATAGCTACATTTAAAAATCTATAACAGAGTTATGACGCCGTATGGCGTGGCGTAACATATCTCCGCGTAGTACTGACCTACCGTAAAACTGTTTTTATTCCATAAAACAGTCGTTACCATCACCGGTACCGAAGCAGACCTGACGGCGGGACCACCGTCTCGGGACAGGGATACCTGTAGGTAACATCGCTAAGTCAGAGGGTCGTTCAGAGGACGAGGGAACATGGAGATCGGTTACAAGGACTTGTCCAGGTAATAATTGTTAGGCGTCACGACTTTGCAGGGAGATTCTATCGCGTGCCATTTCATATAACTATCTCATTCTTTTTTTCATGCATTACCCACTACGTGGGATGTTTCCCGTATTGCAATTGCAAGCACTGCTGGTACGAATTATTATGCAATTATGTTAATTGGATAAACGTATAAAAAGTATGTTGCATTACGTGCTGGTATCCGCTCGCTGATTCAAGGAATTATGGGTTATTTCCTATTGGGGGGTGGGGTGGACAGAATGAGAAATCACTAATGCCTCATCTTCATCGGTGCCTTCCGGGCTAGGTATTGTTGATGAAATTGCTTTAATTAGGGATCGAATTACTCGAAAACGAAAGGAAGCCTACGCTGACATATCGACGAGTATATAGCTGCTGAGTGAGAGTCCCTCTGGCAGTAAAAGACGGGCAGAATGAAAGCGGCAGTCTCTTAATTATTTTTCCTTTGTTTCTTATATCCTTTGCGTACTCTGGCAGTCATTGGGCAAGGGACAACCGTGACCGATTAGGATAAGTCACAATGGAGGCCTCGACCTCTTTCGAATGTCTTGAGTAGAAAACGGAAAAGCTTACACGTCGGATTCTTTTCGAATGCTAAAAAGCGATGTGATGTATGTATATAGATATAAAGTGAGACAGAGAAAATTATAAAAGTGTACGCACGACAGCCGGCAGTATTACAATCCTTAGGATACACGAAAACAAGAAGGGTGTCTACTTTACTTTCAGGGAGATCCTGGCTGAATGAGGATACACAGGAAGAAAGGGTGGCACGAAGGATAAGAGTAAGCCGCGGAGCGAAGTAATTTCACACGGGCGAGTAAGGGCGTTGCGGGAAAAAATCGTAGGGCACCATAGTCTTATCATCAGACTATAGTACAATCCCAACTAAAATTATATTCTTGAGAAAAGAAGAAAATTGCTTCGCTTCGAATTACAAAACCGACATACACGATACATGTATATACTGACTTCGGTAGTTGTCGCGCTATTATATATGTAACTTTAAGTGACATGTTTAACTCAATGAAAAACCCTATTACGTCAATAAATGCGCACGTGTTTGATTAAAATCTGAATTATCCCCGTTTACTCTTATATATTATTATACCCTTTAGTTTAGGGCACGCTTTCGAAATACTATTTTAACCGTCAATTTGCGGCAAAAGCTTGAAAGGCAAACACCAAAATATAGTAATTCTGATGTAATAGGGGTCCTGAGTTTAGGCGGGACCGTAATCATACTAATAGCAATAGTTTGCGACCTATGTGGATGCGGCATTGCAAAGGATACTATTACACTATACCTGATACAAGAAAGCCAGAAGTGGTGACGTCTTTTTTTTATATAATGGATATCAACCTTAGAGCTATATATTATAGTCTAAAGCAGGTAAACAGGTAAGCAGGTATATATCAGGTACATTCCAGGCGCTATAGCGCCTGGAAACTCTCGCTAACATCTGATTCGCAGATAACGCAAAATCTTCCTTTGTACCTATCATTTCTAATTGATCCGCCAGTAGTTCCTCTTTCATTATACACTAGCGAATAAATCTAATATATCAGGATTATTCAAACTTATTTACTTCTCATGCTACCCATTACGCTATTCCCTGCTGCACCGTAGCTATTCCAAAGTCCTTGGAGGTAAGGATGGTACCTGTAGAATCTTCTGAGCGAAGGAGTGGATGGGAGAGATTTATAGCCGTTAGGAGACAGGGTGTAATCATACACATCACCCCATCAACCCCTAACTCTGATTTACCGTGGGAATTTTAAAGTCCCATTCGAATTCCTGGCATAATCCATGAAATACCATGAATTCTTTGAGAGGCTCCATTTTCTATAAAAATTCGACAAGTTTCCACATCCTGAAGAATTATTCATCCGTCCTATAGGTAGCCAGTACTAAATATTATGAAACCATGTTTTACGTATCCCAACCTATAATTTTGTACAAGTCTGCATCTGAAACTTGTTCTTCATTCGCGAACCCAGAATTATGTGTACAAATAACAAATGAGGTGAATATCGCTTCTGAAAGTGGCACCGAACTGCTAACTAAGTGGCTGTAAGTAAGACATCTTGCGAAGTGATGCCAGTGATGCCGTAGCTAAATTGAGGGTTAACTTCGGTCGAGTTCGCGTGTTTGCGACAGTCATGCCACTTAGGCGAGTCATGTCCGAGATGAAGCCAAGTCGAGGAGGCAAGCGGCCGTTTCGAGATGGACGCAGAGATCGGTGAACGCACAAACTTACAGACTGGACTCCGCAGAGTATAGAGTGGGACATGGCGGAGGCGAGCCCTGGGATAGGATGACCACGTCATGTTGCCAACACAATCTCCTGGCTCCACGTGAGTCCTGCTGCTTGCTACGCGGCCGTTTATTTTTGCAGCGAAAGACACAGTGACAGTTATAAATTGGAATGTAATTCGGCGGGCACGCGTCTCCGGGTTTGTGCTGGCAGCTCGGTTGTACGTGAGTTTGATAGGCGGTATGCAGCGGAGGTTACGTCAGGTTAGTCGTAGGGTATTCCTGATGAGGAGGAGGATAAGGAGGGAAAATCGTTCGAGATCCAAGATACGAGTCTTTTGCAGGATAAAAGTCGTTCATCGGAATCTTGAGAAACGAGGGTGAAGGAATAATATTAAAGGGTAGTAGGTATAGGTAGGTATATAGCTATCGGGCAAAGCGCCGATGTTATAGGTAGGTATACTTTCCCAATAACCCCATCGCACCGGGGTTGGCTCCTCGGTATAAATAAATCAATATAACCTGCTTTCACCCTTAGACGCTACCCTCTTTCGCCGTAAGGAAGTGACGTATGAGGCTCGCATCCTCGGGCTGAGGGTAGTGGAGGCCACCCTGTTATTTCACAGTTAGGCTCGCCCCATCCTCACTCTCAGTGAACACCAACCCATACTCTTGCCTCTCTCTCTCTCTCTCTCTCTCTGTCTCTCTCTCTCATTCTCTCTTACTTCCTCTCCTAGTCCCTCTAGGCATCCTACCTTCCCGGTCCCGCTTCCAAGCGCACATGAGTCCCCCGGGAAGCTTTTGTCCTCGAGCTGTAAGCGACTTCCTGACAGGCCAAGTTTGCACCTGCTCTCCTTCTGGCGTGCCGCTCCTCTCTTCCCCTATCATCTCTCTTCTCGGTCTCTTCTACTTCCCTCTTTCAGTTCAGCCTGCTGTACGGTCTATCTATATCTACGTATAAGGCACCCCCAACACCCGCGGTTTCCTCAGTCGCCTACGTTACCAGCGCATAATTTATTTGGGGTATCTCTTCGAAGAAGGTAATCCGTAGATTAGTATAGGAGATAACTTCACCTTCCTTCTGCTCATCCGCCATACCGTCGGCTGACGTTCGTCCAAATTATTTCCAAATAATTCCAAAGTCTGCCATTTTGGAACGTGTGGAATTGGCTCTTGCGAGGAGACACGATACATAGACGACGTTAAGGGCGTCCAAGAACACATGATGACGACTGATGACTAGGGACAAGCGTCATTTGTAAGTCAGTAAGGGTACTTCTTTTCGAATTTAAGTTGTACAAGTGTACACCTACTTTTCTGTGTTTCCTCTAACTTGATTCTATGCAATCTGTCCGTCGCGGCGCTCCACCAACGACTCACTGAGCGTGGAACAGTAATTAATTGTAAGCGGTTCTCTTACGATCTTCGAGCATGACCGCTTTCTCGACCACCATATACGGACTGACTCCGCACCCATGCGAAATCCACCTTTTCCTTGTACAGCTTATTAAAGGATAATGAGAATTCAGAAAATTTTCCTGCTGCGCTCTTTTATCACCTACACTATACCCCATTATCACGGAGTACAAAACTAAGTAATTCCATAGGGTGTGAGAAATAGGGATAAGATCATACGTGCAAAGGTGTTAATACAGAACGACAACGCCAGCTGAACTACAGTAGGTATCATATGCGCATGCTTGTACGACTTCCTCCATAAAACGCAAATTTACAATTAACACTATGGCAAACAGTCCAGGAATTTACATAAGCACTTAGCGATCCGTAGTAATGCCCGGTATGATCTACTTTTTTCAGAACGACAGGAGCCACCATATGAATACAATGCGTATACGAAACGGCCCATACGCATTTGCACAAAGCTCCTGCGATAAACGAACAAATTAAATTCTTAGTAACAAAACAATGCAATTCTTACTTTCCGCCTGTATTCTACGTTAGATTAATGGTTAGGTGGCTAACTAAGGGTACCGAGCGGCTAAAAGGTCCAAAAGAACAATGAAAAGGAATCGCAAGAGTGACGTCATCGTGTCGTGATTCGTGACACGCGCGCGTGAGGTTTAATTAGTACTACAATGCCGAATCGTACGTCTGATCGATTCTCTTGGTTCCGTATATAAGCATATACTATACGTATAGTACATGTAAACAGAAATGAACACATAGGAGATCTTTTTCCCTTTTTTCTATGCCGTCCTCACATTGTCAGACATCCTCTGGGATGGCGTCCAGGCTGGTACTCTCTTCCTGGCACTCTGCCTACGACCTACGACCTCACGAGACCCTGAGACCACGTTCTCCGAATTACCGATCCACCGCAACAGCAGTGCACTTAGCGTAAATTCCGAAGGAATCGACGGCACCCGACAGGGTGTAGCATTCCACTTGGAGATTTCCGTTAATCGTGGTAAATTTAGGATCCTGCATCTGAGCGCTTTGGGCGAGTGTCGTCGCTAGGTATTGACGGACCGAGTATTTATGGAAACGGGCATAAGGTCTTCTATCGAAAGGTACATATATTTAGTCAGGTCTTTTTGCATATGTTAAGTAAAAAGATAAATATTATACTACAAACTGCAACGCAGGTGTGTATATAATGCAATGCCAAGTGGTCGATGCACCTTCAGCAAAAGAATCCAAATCGCTGTACATGCTATCGTCATAACAATAAAAAAAAAGTTACCATTTGTCACGTGTATATAACGCACGTCAGTGCGTGTGACTCCGTGAAACGTAACATTTTTCTCTCGCGGCTGGTCCCTATCATGTAGAAGCTCGTGTGCGTTGCGTGTGTACGGGCTGGTGACCATGTGTTAAGCATGACAGAGTACGATAGGAGAGATTTAAAATGTTGCGGCAGGTCGGGGACTAAATGATGATAAACTATCTCGACGGCCCTGGTGGACTGACCCACGGCGGCTTGAATTACAGCTCGAAAGAAAGCGTATAAAAAAACAAACGACAGAGAACGAGTGGCTGGTGAGAAGAGTTCTGGCGCCAATTTCAAGAAAAGTCAAACGGATACGTGGGATGAGATCGGATAATATCGGCAATCGGTAATCGCCGATTATTGATAGTTGCCGTTAAATAGCGTGGGACGAAATAGGAGTATTATTTCCGAATGAGATTTGTAGATACTCGTATCGTCCAAGCGGCACACTCATGGCCCGCCAATTAATAATCGCATCGGCGCTAATTAAATCCGGAAAACATGCAAATGCACTGTTTATATTCCAAAGCTACAGCCGATCGAACGAGGGAATCAGGAATAGATGGGGGGGGGGGGGGGAGGCGGAGAGAGATACATAGATTTATATACATACGGAAAGAGAGAGAGAAAGAGAGAAAGAATTAGGGTGAGAGTGAGAAAGGTGAGGGGTTAACGGAGAACGCTCGGCTCGTACGGCCGCCCAGGGGATTCGGTTGCAAATTGCCCATAAAAATGCATAAAACACGATTATGTTCTATTAATTATCCTTTTATATCCGTGCACCGGTTATTAATTGGACGAGTCAAGAGAGCAGTGTACCTGCATAAACTATAGATATTCGCCGCGCTGTGAAATGCAACTGTCAGAATTCAAGTGCCGCGGGACAATCGATGGAACAATGTTTTACGTTGCATTTGAAAAGTACGCTTCGTTATCCACCTCGTTAAATCCCTATAAACATTAGAGTCCTCGTTCTCGTCGCCATTACGGATCTTAAGTAGGTACTCACCGAGATCCCTTCTCCAGTAGGAATATTTTCCGGCGGTTGTTAACTCTGTTACGGTTAACTAACTGAACGAGATGTGGTTCGCAAAGAAAGAATAAGAAAAAACCTAGTGGTTCCTCAAGAGCGTAACGTCTCATCCTGTTTTTTGCGTAGACTTCTTCCTCGTGGACGATCAATTTCCTGGGCTGGCGCAAAATAAAAATAAAAAGAATTATAAAAACACGTACTAACGAGGTGGACTTCTAGGAAGTCGAACCGTCCTCACCGTAAATATTATTTAATCCGAAATTACATTTGTAAAGGTGATAACGAGTTGCGAGAATTATTTTAAGTAATTTCGAAGGACTGAGGCGGAAGAAGGAAGGAACAGTAGTCTTCGATAGGCCTTGCCTGTGCTGCCAGCTGGCGGCCGGTAAGACAAGTCACGGTTTGTCCAGCCGCACTGCCGCCAAGCGGCTGCCATACGAACCAAATGGCCACTACATCTCTCCCGCCACAATGGTCGTGCAGCGGAATCCGCGTTGCGAAAAAATTCCCCTGTGGAAGCCGGTAAGCGTTTTTATTCAGTAATTACGTCGTTAAGCGGAAGGCAATTAAGACGCAAGAAATCGAACAACAATTACATTTACGGCAGTGCTTCTCCGCTACGGCGTATTGATCCGTCTTCATAGGGATGAGAAAAGGTAGAGGGGTAGTATGAGGAATGGAATGGAGGGATGCGACTGACGGTATAGCGGAAGTCACGTAATATCAGATGAACCGGAAACATAAGTAGGAAATGATCCACGAAAAAATAAAACCACGGTAAGTCAAAATTCAAGAAATTTCGAAGGACTATGGCGAATAAGTCGAATAAGTCAAAAAAGTTAAACGTCTAAAACTAAATTCTAGGTAAATTTCCCAAGAAATTATTTTCGATTTCTACACTAATCACTGAAATTTCTTTGCACTCAAACAAGACGTGGCATGTTCCCGTCGCACTAAAGCATATTTATATCCACGATAGTGGGTACACATTGCTGTGAAGAATTATGTTTGGGATAACCTTTGACTCGTGCAGCAACCCCCAATCGGCCAAGGTCGAGGAGTCGAGGGCTCGCACAAAGGGAGACAAATACTGGTGCACGTCGTATCGTAATACCGTATCGAAAATGTGTCCAGATCTCCCTTGGTCCTGGTGCTCGGCTGTCAAATCGTCAAAGGGAATTAATACCAGTATCGAACCGTAAAAAGTGTATATCAAGGCGGAGGATATACTATAAGGGTCGTACGCCAGAGAGAGGCGTATTACAGCCATATACGTTTCCCTCTCTACTCAATATTACAGAACTGGAGCGTGTGCAGAAGGTGCACCGCGACGAGCATACCAGTACGGCGGCGAATCAAACGATATCGGGCTTCTGGATTAATTTATGCACCGAAGGTTGTTAAAATGCGAGACTCAAAGGCTGCCGCCGTTGCAATCATACGGCTACTGTGGCCCACCCGGACGAATTCGTCTCGCGTACCTCTACCTTGCTTTACTACCTACCTACCTACCTACCTACCTACCAGTCTGTACCTACATACGTGTGTGTACCAGTACGACCTACATTGCTTACGAATTGTAACGTCAATAGCGCGATAAAGACACTTTTGGAAAGGCCTGATCTATATAAGTAAACTTTTTTTAATATCATTCTCAAGAATGATAAATCAGATTAATACAATCATTGTTAGAAGATGCGTTATAAAATTCAATAATCCATATTGGTTTAATACAGGCACTTGTCCTTACCCCTACAGGTATACCTTGTATGATCCGGAAGGATAATGGCGCCTCTCCATGGACCTACCTTGTCGTTGTCCCACAAGATATTGCACTACGGCTGCATTCCCCCCGTCTGGACGCGTCGCGCGATACAATTTACCGAATTGTTTTTAAATCCCCGAGGCGGTGGTGGTGGAGACGTGAGGGAGAAAACGAGCTTGGCAGCAGCCATGGCGTCAGCTGTTTTATCCTCGGGTCTACGTCGTTTCTTTATATTTTGCCCGGAAACTGTTCCGATATTGTTCGATACGAAGTCTTGCGGTTTCGATGTGATATTACATTGCAAAAAGTCTAACGTTATTGAATAAGGTGCATCAAGAAGACATGGCAGTTGAACGTAATGACATTTTCTTAAGGTGGTGTATTTCGTATATATACACGTACCTATACCTACTATACTGCATATGTATACTGGTATCGAATAAATTTATTACTGAAATTATAGCATGGCGTTCAGACCTCGTTTGAATAATTTTCGAAAGGAGTGATTGGTTGATGATGACCAAATGACCTGTGATTGGTCAATGGTTTAGCTGAATAAAAGTTTGTGACGTCAATCGGGCATTTACCTCCTATTAATCGGTCGATTTTTCAAGTTGTACCAACATTACGTATGCGCCTTAATGTCCGATATTTACTCAAGCCAAATATGAAATTGGACCTAATCTAATTTAATACAGTGACCAAGTACATATGACGCTTATGCAAAACTGTATTTCTATCGATCGAGATAATACATTGCCTCGTATTATATTTGCTCCGTGATTATTATCTACAGATCACATGACAAGTTTAACGATAAATATCTAGCAGTGATGCGACAAACATACCTTGATAACATAATATAATTATACAGTATGCTCTTCAGTGTTCAGATACAGTATGTCACGATCAAAGATAGTAACACAAACATTTTATTGTGCAATCGAATATTGAGAGGATGTTCACTCCAATCCAAGATATAGAAGGTACCGTATGATCTTGACAGAGGAATAAATTCCAGAAAGATAATTTAATAAGCCCGGAAATCGGGCAGATCGTAGAAGCAGGACGAAGTTGATGGAGGAAAGAAGGTCGTCATATAGGAGTTCGATCGCGAATCAGAGTTACTTTACGATATCTGTGAGGGGAATGTGTTAGAGATGACCATTTCGCAGATTGCCAAGTACAATGGCCGTCCCATGGACCGTTTCGTATCATCTCATCCCAAGGCGAAAGTATGAAAGTCCAAGATAATGGGGAATATCGAGGAAGACGTACGTAGTATTCAGAAATGAGAATGAGGTAACTATCGCGAAGGTGCGAAAAGAAGTAAAGATGGCGGGAAGAATAACGATAACGGGAGTGCGAATACTCTCAGAGCGTTTTACTGTTACATCCCAAGTACGAATTGTCCAATCAAGATCTCTTTTTATGTCCCGTGCATATGCTGGATATCGTAACATATCGGCATCGTATTCCTAACTATGTTCCGGGAAGCAAGAGGGAATCGACGAAAGAGCATCTATGTATGTCTCTTTTCTACATCTTTCATTACTCTTGGATACTATAATGCTTTATCTCCCTCTCTTTCTCCTGTTGCCTCTCGCTCCCACGCTCATTCTCTCTATACCCTCTAGCATGTGTACCTACGTTCGATCCCGGACGACCCTCGAGTACCTAGCCGACGAGTGCGCAGATGAACAATAACTCGAGAGCAATGGCGACGCGTTAGCCTTCTCCATTGGCAGACGAGTGGCTCGATCCTGAGGAAAAATCATTATGGGGTTATATAATGTCTGGAACTTAATTTATGGCCTCGTTGAATTTAGACCTATTTGTATAAATATTGTATAGTTAAGGGATGAAGATTGAAAATGGTTATATTTTGATTCTGTACCCATCGCGTACGATGACTTCAGGGCGACGACGAGGTCATTTTCGAAAGTGAAGAATGTTAAGGGGTTGGTATAGGTATATTGGTTGGTGGTGGTAGCTACTGGATACAGGGATAGGAAGAAACCTGCTGAGGGTAGAAGAAAGGTAAGCGTAGCCAGACGTGCTTCTACGCAAAAGGGACGGAGTTTCCGCGAAAAGAGGGATGGAAACGGGAATACGATTGGTTTGTGAGGGTCGCCATTCACGAGGGGTCGCTGTTTGGAGTCTGCGAGGGATGCCGTCTCGCGTCTGCGCTCTTCCTTGACCCTGCAACCATCCCACTTCGGCCTGCGATGTGGAACAAGGAAGATCCATTCGCGGAGGCCAGAACTACCCCCACCGATCTCTCTGGCGCGTACAGCTTGACGGACGTCGCGACGCCCTACGTCACCTTTATCGCTGCCGCCCTCAAAAGAAATCATTTTCCTCCGCCCCTTATACCTTCCCTGCTTCCATTTATACTCTACCACTTAACACCAGCGAATGTAAAAGGACATTCTCATACAACTGGCCATATTGTGCAGATATCTCTTACGGGGTCGTTTCTTGTGGTAGGGGTTGCTTGGTTGCAGGTCTGGTTTCCTCGTGGGTCGGTTGGTTGCCCCGACTGGCTGGCTGTAGCGCCTACAGCGGGAGGGGTTCTCTACCACTATGGTACACTTAGAGGTTATTTACGACGCCGTTTCGCGTAATGTTTTAGTTGGGGTAGGTTGGAGTTTCTCTGCTCGATATGTTTATGACGAAGCCTCGGCGGGGTTGATAACGCGAGCGCCCCGTTGAAAGGATTAGACGGAACACGGAGGGAGCCAGGCCAGGATGAAACCCGATCGGGTAGGATCACGGCAGTGAACTACCCACCCCCCTCACCTTTTCGCCCTTCTCAAGGATGACGTATGTATACGATCGCGTGATTCCGTTGAATTTTTACCGTGAATTTTTATCCAAGGTACTACGATCGATTTCACAGTGTCTCATATACAAGCTGAGGCGGGTATAGACCCGATTAAAAAAGAACACGCACCTAAGATAGAGTCCGAAAACGTTCTAGAGCCTGGTCACGCTTCTAGAACAACGTGTTTATTACGGTCACGACGAATATCCACCATCCTCGTTTCCACCCTCGTAATCTATGTTGTTTAGACCCTGTCGAAATTACCCTAGAAATCGTCCTCGTGTAGGTCCACCTGCTTACATGTCCAATTGCTCGTACCTTGACGATTGCTTCTGACTTGCCTGCGTTTCTATATAACGTTTCACAAAGTGGCACATAACCGCAAGGAAATGAGGTTAGGTACGCAATACTGTGACTCGTTCATGTTAACAGGCCCACCGAGTGCAATCCATCATTGAGATTAAACTCGCAGTGACAATTTGTCGACAGCTCGCAAAACGTCTGGCGGCGTGGTTGCGAGAGATAAAATTGCGCGAAGCTGTGTCGGCGACAATAGCCGACAATATCAGCGCGAAAACAAGCAGGGTGTGACGCGAAAGGTATTCGCTAGATAGACTGTTGGATAGTACCTTTCTAATCATGTATATAGAAAGGTCGTTTAGAAATTCCAGAATAATACCGAGGAATGCCAGTAAGTGTATCGTTTGTAATATTTTAAGAGTGATGCAAGGGACGCAAGGTAGGCAAGACGTCAGGCAAGGCTGATGTAGAACTTGAAACGAGCTAGGGGTCATAAGATGGAGGCTCGAGAGGTGGTAGTGGTGGTGCTAGACGGGTATTTGAATTTAAATATAATGCAAAGCGGCCGAGATAAGATGAATAATAATTGTAACGGTAGGGGCGGTTCGCAAGGGGGTTGCTTCATTCCTGATAAGAGCCAGTCCAAGGGCGGTTCGCAATTACCGCATAGCAGGAGTTCGTGTCTTTATCCACCTATCTATGGACTCTAGACCGTTATATCGAATTATCAAAAAAAAAAGAGAAACAAAGAAAAAGAGTCAATCCAGCCGTTCCCTCATACTATATACATTATATTGCGAGAATGAACGAGCACGAAGCCCACGCAGAAGAACCCTGCTGTCTCTTGGGACGCACTGGATACCACGGCGAAGAGTCCCAAGAGCGTTAATGCATTCAATCCTCCGCGGAATATCTCCATTTGCCTTAGGCGGCAAAAAACTCGCCCGTCACGGGACAACAATGAGCCGACAACGTTAGATATCTGATTAATTCCCATTGAATGTCTTTATTGTATTAATGCCGGCCGTATGGCCGCTGGCCGGACCCAGACCCAAGGAGATAAGGTACCTGGCTTGCTCGGCCCAGTAGGCAGATATGGAACCGCTGCTATACTGCGTGACTATATGGGCCTTATAGGTGCTCCACAGACCTCTCCCTTCGCTATAGAACGAGGGACAGAGTTACATGTATATTTATAATGTCGCGGATACCGATCTACGAAACTAAAAACTCAACGCCAAGGCTGTGGGAGCGCTGACTCGTAACGTCCGTATATACCGTATACTTTCTTACGAACACCTTTTCGTGCATAGAAACTCCTCGTGACTCGCATTTTTTCACGCACAAAAGTGTTAACGAAGTCAAGGGTGAGTTTTGCAAATTAATACTGAGCCAGTGAAACATTGAAATGATAGATAGCGAAAGGCAGGTGGTATATAATAAAAAGTAAAAAGTGGTGAAATGGGTAAAGAGGCAGAGAGCTATAGGGTGGCTATACAACTCGTACGTCATTTCGCGGGCATCGCTTCCGTGACGGACTCGTAATTTGCGTCTGCTAGGGGTTGTTTTCGGTCCTATAGATTTCAGTCGGTTCGAGTTCAGGGTCGAGGCATACAGGTGGTCCATAACATAACAGTCACTGCGTTTTATCCGGCAGTAAACCGGCGGCAGGCGCTCGACTCTATGATTTAATACCCCCTGCCCTTTCCTCAACCTACCCCCTCCCTCCGTTCGCGTTCCTCGCGGTACCACCACTCGTCCCCTTCTTCACCCCCTAGACCACCCTTACCATCCTCAGCTACCAACGGCTATGCACTGTCGGCAGCGTGCTTACACTAACCCAGTGCTGCAACAGAGTGGCATTATCAGCCGAATGCTCTCCGGCCTCCACTGTAGCTCGGACGATTTTATGGGAAAGGCCTTGTGCGGTTAACATTGAATCCCAGTAAACTACCCTACTAACTTGACTTGCTTACCAAAAGTAGGCTACCACGAGTAACGGTGCAGTACGTACATAATACGTGTAGGAATTGAGCTGCTTTCTCTACAGAGATTATTTTTCAAATTTGCTTAAAATGTCGCGACACTGCCCTCTAAGAAATTTTAAGAGAAGTTAATACATTTTTGTTAAACTGAATAAATACTGAGATGAGTTAGAAGCGTGCAAGAATATTTATGTAAAAGGGTCTTTGTTTTTAACGGTTGCTACTATGGGAAAGTCCAAATTTGAGTAGAATGAAATGAAGGGTGGTTTAATTGCGTTCCAAGGGTTAACCAATGCTACAGGAGACATTTTCAAGTTGGTAAGCCGCATAACTCGAAGCTCGCTTCCAGAAGCTCTGTAACTCTGTTAATTCATATCTGGGAAGTTGGTCGGCAAGTAGGAAGGGCACGGAAGAGGTTAAAGGGAGGATAGCGTTGACTGAGGAGGGGAGGAAAAGAGGGGTTTTCTGTCTGGAGGGGTGGCTTCGGGGAGGATGTAGGGGTTGAGTTCCTTGCTTCCCTTGGAGGAATCGATACGCTCGTGAAAGCCCAGCGCCACCAACGCCTCCGTCGCTACGTCATTGCACCCAACGACCAACCTACCCTCGATCTACTACCCCTAACCTACCTATAGTAGTACAGTACACATACATTGGACGTGCATTTATTCAGAACTCGAAGACGAATATTTTATATTTACTTATTGAAATTCCTGTACTTATTAAATGAATATTATAATCGTTGTATCATCCAATCAATTTATTTCCAGCGTTCCTTCTTACTCATCTTTACACCCTCTGGTCCAGTATCTCTGTATTATTCATCTTACGACTGGAAGATAAAGAGATGTCGAAATGTCACGGCGAGTTAACTTCTGGCACTTCTTGATGCTAATGTTATATTCAGCCATGGCGGTAACAGTTGGGAGGTTACAAAGTTGTTGTCCCCGGTGGATTTTGTAACCGCGGGATTCGAGTTCTCCTCTTATTTATTCAAATTGTATTCGCTTCTTACTCTCGGTTCACCGCTACTCTCCTCTCTACTCGCCATTCCGCTTCTGGCCAATATACTCCTGCCCTTTACCCCCTCGTTCTCCTGGTCAATCATTTCCACTATCACGACGATTCTTCGCATAAAACACTTTCTCCATGTTTTCTCATAGTTTCCACTTCAGTGATCTTTTCAAGACTCGAGCCGCAAGTCGAAATATAAGTATCCCGTTCCTTATTTTGTGAAAGCAAATGACCCCCGATCGATATCTATTACCTGCTAGTAGCTAAATGATTCGTTTAATTGGGAAGCATTGAATGGAGAATGTTTGATTGGAGAGCGAATACTTTACTAAAACCTTTGTACACCCGTGTCGATGCTACTCAATTAATTAGTAGCACTAAACGATATTTGATTTTGTGATTCAGTCAATAAAGTTCATACCTGTCAATAAAAGCATTGCCAAATACAATCCGGTGTATTTTAATTAAATTAAATTACACGTATTCCCGTTAAATTGTTAGTCTTGAAAAATAAATAACTATTAATACCCCATATAAAATCGATAAATGCCCATTAACGAGAATTGTCGAATGAAAAATTGAAGGATTCAAATTTAGAAAATATTGAGAGCCACTGAAGAGGCAGGTATATAGAAATGGAGAATTGGTCTAGAAGGCTCTTAAGCATTTGGCTTTGGTAGAGTCGTAAAAATAATGGAACGCGATGCATGCAGACCGCTAGCTAAATAGCATGTAATAGCAAATGGCGGTCCAGAATAAAAAACCTCATGTTGTCCAATTTTGACAGTGCTAGAGAATATCTAAAAAGACTGTATATCATACGACCATTAAAACAGACATACACATTCATCTTCTATCCACTTTCCAAAAGGAAATTTTACAAGCAAAAAGACACCATATAAGGAGATCCACCCTTCGTTCCAATCCAATCCAAGGAAAAACAGCCCTTTCAGTCGGATTGGATAATGTAGGCAGCAGCATCGCGTGACCTATGATTTCATTTCGCAAGCATTCCTGCAGTGAATTTCTTTTATTTTCTCGTCACTCACTCCCTAACAGTCTCGTATTTCTCGACTGTGTGACAACCACCCACGGTCTCCCCTTGGCATTCGCACCTGGCCGACCCCAATGCATGACCCGGCAGAAAGCCGATTCCACGTAAATCACGATACCGATTCTTCCCATTGTTAAGGAGACAGTGGCGGTGTCTTCGCAGGCGTAAGTACGCACTTACGCACACGCATTTTCTCGTTCCGCATGGTAAGTACTGATCGTTTCGCGAATGGTATTAAAGTGGGGGTAGGTGTATGTTATCTGAGTATCCATAGAAAGCCTCCCGTAGGCCCTCACGTGAGATAGACAGGATATATCAACGTGTAGCGTGCGTTAGTTTGAAATCGGTTAAGGTTCGTCATTTGATGTTTCATGGTATTTTTTAATTTAAGACATATAACTTTACTCTTACTACTTACTAGACGATAGCAACTCGGTACTTGGATGATGTAAGGTTAACTTACCTGTAACAAAAAAAAAAGTAAAATAGGTCATTCTAATATGTGGCTCAATTTAGAATTTTAGTATAGCGCGTGAATGCCGGAAGTAGAATTTTCATATTTAGAAGGGTATCGTACGTCATAGTACGACATGGACGTTGACTGTTTTGCAAGCGATGACGCACGTTAAGCTATCCTGAGTATAAACAGGTCGAATGTTCCCGCTATAAAATCGTGAGATTGTCGTTAAATATTAAATTCATGGAGATTTACGTAGTTACGTAATAGAAGAGGATGGAATGTTACGGTAGCCATACGACCAGTTGGAAATGCAGGACGTCGCGACGCCGATTCACAGCAACGTGCAAACGAACGGGTTGGAGCGCATACATCATCGCGCGACTAATTTCCGCGATAAATATTTTACAGCGGCCATTACCTCACGTTCGTACGATATAAACTATGGATGCTGTCAGGGCAACTGGGGTGAATCGGGAGGGGGGCGGGAGTAAGAGGGGTACTGGCTGGGTGAGTGGGTGGAAAGGTTGACGCCCGTAAAATTCGCGCAAACGCTATTATACAGTTTAAACAGCGCTCCACTCATTAAAATCTGTTTACCCGGGCGATAGTTGCCAGTCCCCTCGTTCGTCTGTGTAAAAGGGGATGAACGGCAACGCCTCCAAAACTCACCCTATTCCCAAGGGGATAGGCGTTGACGTGCCAGTCGCATAACTTGCTCTAAAACCTCTCTAAAAATTAACTTTGTCCTCGCGGGGATCACGCTCTGTATAAGTTCTGTATTTACTGTACATTATAATACAGTATATACCTAATAGTATGGACCAGGAAGAAACTCGTATGACGTACCTATTGTACACCATTGCTACTTCGTGAAATATCATTTGGCACGATATTACCAAAACTAATCGCGTTCTCGTTGACTATTGAGAGCTATTTCACGAAGCAGGTGGCATTCTGTCGTTTTCAAACTTTTAAACGGCGTGGCGGCGTACCGTCACGAACTTCGAGCAGGCCGTTCAGTTGTTTTCTTCGTTGTTTGGTAGCCCTGCCGATTCTCGGGTACCAAAGAGTCCCCAAGCGAATAATAGTCTCGTTGTGCCGCCACGCACTAGATTACGCTCTGCTAATTACGTGGCAACGTGTTCAATGGCGGCGCAACGAAGGGTCCCTTTAAATTAGGCTAACGATACCAGATTCATATAGCATTGCTTATGTATATAGTACACGTGTATATACATATACCATCACGTAACATTGCTTTCTAAAGGCTCATTACAAGGTGCAATTTTGCACGATTACGTAGAAACGTGTCTCTCGGATGTTCTACTACAGGATGTTTTCTGCCGCCACTGAATGAGACGGTAGAAACGTGTTAGAAGGATATAGCATCAGGAAGGGAGTTCTAAGGTCAATTGCATAAAACAGTAATTGAGTTCTTATCGAGTGTCGTGCAATCGAGTGACGAACTTCTTGCCGCTGCGCTGATTCTTAGAACAATATTATTAACGCACCGCTTCTCCCGTTCTACGCGTCCACCTGCGCTATACTCATCAACCCAGCAATTATCTCAGCCGTAAAAAGACCAGGTCGATGCCTTCGCCGGTGAATTAAATACTTTACGGTTTTAAAGGGACGGCCGCGCCAGTGGGAAATTCTTAGCTTTAATAAAAGAAAAAAAAGAAATCATTTGATACTGCTGTCAAATACAATACAATTTTTTATTTGACAAGATAAAAAGAAAAAATAACAAATATTGAATTGACGAATTAAAAATAAAAGGATGGTTACCTGAATGTCCGAATGTTGCACCTGCTTATCGAGCCTACAAGCTAACCAGTGAGCAATGTTTCCTCCCACTTAACGCTATCAATCCACATCGCATAAACCAACAAATAATCATTTATACCAGTGAGTAATGAGACTGATGCTACGAGCTCGAGAATCCTGCTTGGCTGCTGGTGTAGGTGTAATTGCCAGCCTGTCATAGAGTAGCTGATCTTGAATCAGCAGGAAGAATAACTCATACGAGAGAGGAGTAAACTCGTACAGTAGGATTCATCGGTGAGAATTGTAATATTATTGCAAAAAGGTAAAGAGAAAGATAACTATAGGATAGTACAACAAGACTGATAAAATTTTAAAGATATCAAATACATACAATAAGTGAGGGTGAATCGCAAAGTAGCTCCTATTAAATATGGGATACAGGAAGCCCTGGGATCGCACCTGAGGGTGGCTTCCCTTGGTCGGTTGCTCGTTCGGTACGATAGGGATTACCCGTGCTAAGAGGCAGAGCAGGGCTTCGCGCCTCATCGTCTGGAAAATGGCTTACTGCTTACATTTACGTACCCCTAGAACTCAACCCCTTATAACCCGTATGAGATCCTGCGCCTGTTCCGCATATATGGAGGACGTATAAACAGCCACTTAACTCCTCTTCTTATTTTTCTCTCCTTTTTCATTCTTCTTTTGCATTTTCTTATCGTTTCCATGCGATCCAGAGATGAAATTCTAAACTATATGTTTGCACCTATATCCTTCAGGAAAAATAATCTTTAATTGTACAAATTTTTAAAAAGCTAAAATTTGTAACGAAGCCACATTCTAAGATCAAGAATATACCTCTTGGACGAAAGTGGTTTATCTACATTCATATCAGGAACCGTTTAATGTGGCAGAAATGGCGAAGGACAGAGAGAATCCCTATCGCGAAAAGGATATAGATATATCCGCCATTTCGTAATATCCGCGAGAGCAGGACATCCCCGAACGTGGCGTGTCCTGAACAGGAGATTTATGCATCCTTGGGAGGAAGAGAAGCGGAAGTGCGGAGTATTGGTCTTCCTATTCCCGCAGGAAGCCACCAGCCTCTCCTTAACTTCACCCGACTTGGCTTCGTCGCTATGTTATGACCCTGCGCTCCCCTTCCCTGTTTCTAGGTTCCTTCGTTCCTAGGCTATTTGGTTCTATATCCTGGTCGAGGAGGAACCATTACTGCGTGCTTCATAAAGCTCGCCCACTTCACCGCTCAAATAGAGCATTAATATTGCTTCTTAAAACTTCCTGAATGAACTGAACCACGAGATTTGCTATCCTGTGCTGACTGACACGGTTGTTGCTCAGATTAGCAAATGAGAGAAGTGTAAAGAAGTGTAGACCGAAGTGGAAGATCAGTGGTGAAAGATGGCGAGAGTCACGAGATGTAAAGGACGACATTAAAAAGGAGGATGCGTTTTCGCATGACAAACTGGAACACGTTGCGAATTTAATTCCGTAGCAAATTAGAACGAAGGTCTTTAGCCTCGTGATGTGAATCTTGTGCCCGGGTAAATGGAAGAAGGAAAAATAGAAAATGAGAAAAAAAGGGAAAAAAGCGAGACGATAGGAAGAGCAACTGGGCCAGAATACTATATGTGAACACTGCCCGTAGCCTGATGGTCCATTAATATTTGAGCAATTAGGAAGGGTGTCACGCGATCTTAAAGAACCAAATGCTCTGGAGAAATACTAATTAGAACGTTTACTTCCGAAACGGCGTTTATGATACAGAGGTATACAGCATATACTATATGCAAGGATCGTTCAGCATTAGACTTTTTGGTCGAAAAGTCACTGGATGATTGGTCGTCGTCACGCGACCCACTTGAAGAATTTCACCGTGCTGAAACGGGCGGATGCGCGATAGTAACACTTATATACAAGACGTCACAAAAAGCCACACTATACCTAATTATTCCATCGCTCTAACCTTCGCTCGCAAGAAGATTCCTTAAGCCGCCTTTAAACATTCTTAACACGAACGTTCCGTTTGGTCAAGTGGATAGAGTGTTCCTCTCTATACTCGAGGGAACAAATGGCTCAGTCTACCTTCCGTTTCTACTCCCGACTACTTCTTCTTCTTCTTCTTCTTCTATGCCTTCATCCTCTTCATCGTTCTCGGGATGCTACGGCGCCGTTACGGCGCAATGGAACGACAAGCAAACCTCCTGATGTGCGCGTGATGACTGTTTAATTGTCGCCTCGAACCGTGTCTCCCTGTAAATACAATGACTTACTCCTTCCTCAGGATTCTCTACTCTACTCTTCCACTATAGTATCTTTTTGCAGAGTCGCAGCATTGTTACTGATTTCACGCACCTTATCTAGTGTCCTTGCACATAGGTATACAGTGTTTGTATATACCTTGTTGTGTCATTAAGGGTAGCGTCAAGTACACTGATGTCCGTAATTTCTCGTAGAGGAATGAATGAACCGGTAACGTTTGTGACTCCACGTATAAATGTATTACTTAGATGAAACGTGAATGCCAGTAGGTGCAACCGCTTGCATGCTATGTCACTGGTGCACTTGATAGCATTGAATGTCCGACAGGACGCGTGTTGACGAGGCGTTTAATCAGTGCGAGGCATCTCTGTGTTTTACGAGTTGTAACGTACGTGCACCGACGGCGACGCTGTCGCGCGTGAAAGAGGAAATGCTTAACGGGAAACCCCGGATAATGTTTTTTTTTCGCAATGGACGCCGGCGCTCCGGCTGATTGTGAGACAGAAAACGCACTCTAAGTAATGATTTAATAGAAGCACTGCACGTCATTAAGAAAATAATTATTATCCTATTGAGCGCGCAGTATGTATAGAAATTTTATATAGAAATTTTTCACGGTAAGCACTGAATAGGAAGACATGACTGGACAGATCAACATCTTAGGCTAGACTAAGGCAAGTAGGCAGTGCCTGTCTATTTATCTACCTACTGAGTACCTGTTTAGCTAGAAAAATACATGCGTGAAACTGTGACCCAGTGACCTAGCAAAAACCTGATTAAATCTGACAGTGGTTACTCTGGAGATATAAAACCTGTCTTAATTCTGAATAACCTGAATTTTTGAGGTGCATGAACTCATTTGTTATTAATAAATCTTTAAGTTTTATGGAAAAATAATCTATGTTACATCAAGTAGACTTACCCTCGTAGGACTGATGGTGGTATAGACTCGTGGAACATGAACGATTTTGGGGGTGGTACGATAATATGTAAATATTTTGTTATCTCCGTGGCACCCTCCGAAGTTTCAACGGCGACAAACGATTATTCCAACTGCGTAGTAACTCGTGCAATTACGCGCTTTACGACGAATCGATAGCTTTTAATTACAGTGGATATTTACGGGTGTCGATACCTGCCAGCCGTACTAGAGTACCCCCTTCCAGCTCTTCTCACCCCTCTGGATCCCAATGCCAGAACACTGGGGCTTTTCCTCGATTTTACTATCTGTCGCGTAATTCTTCCTCTTGCGGGTTTTTTCGCGCTCGACGAAAAATTACCAAATTTTCCAGGATAATTGCAACCCAACGCGTGACTCCAAACGCACGTACTTGTATAACTGTGTATATATGTAATGGTAACAGGTACGACCGTACCTGTTTCATATACTGTGTATATACATATATAACGTACCTCCGTATATTGTGCAATTTGTAATACAAGAAGAGAGTACGTAAAAATAATAAGGAAAGAAAGTAGAAAGAACGGAGATACGGTAGCGGCTCCGTCTCGGAAGCTGCTTCTTCCTTCGTTTCTGAGGAGAAGGAGGAAAATGATTAGTTATTAAAATGCCGATAATTATATATAATCAAAAGCGGGGAGTGTCCTCCGCATACGCTGGGGTTATAGATACCGCGGGTCCACTAAGACTGTTACCGGCTGGATGGCTGGCTGGCTGGCTGGCGTAAAGCAGAGAGGAACACGCGCATTATAAAAAGGCCTTAATAACTGTTATCCACAATCTTGGGGTATCCCAACCCGTAGAGTATAGAGGCTACTCTAGTAGGCGGTCTACGGTAGGTAATGGGCCGCGCGATGAATAAAAAAGAGTGCAAATAATCAAGAGATATAATAAAAACAATCTTGCGAAATCCTGTCGTCCATTTTTCTTCGCTAGCTATACCCAATGCCACTTCGAATTGCCATATACATATATATATATATAAAATATACAGCATGTAATATGCCTTTCCCATTTCGATTGCGACTCCTGGGGGAAGACCTTGTTCAGGTTGGCATTGAGAGATTCCATGAATGGCGAGCATCGAGCCAGTCCAGTGAACGCGTCAATGAACCGGCTAGGCTCGTACCTGCACTCGGGTTCGTATTGCTCCTACGGTGGGCCAACTGATTTACAACGTGTCACGCAACGAGTTCAACAGAGTCAGGTTGGACGATCAATTTCGCACCGCGTTACTCACGAGTTCCTCCAGTTTTGTTTTCTACATCGGCTCTTTCAGCTATCTCTAAGATAATCTCCAGAGGACGTTTTATGCTGCAGTCGCAAAATGCAATATCAATTATATCTACATAAAATTATTTTATTCAATTAAACGTCAATGAGTAATTTCACGATAAACAATCTAAGAGTCATTATTCAGCGTATTGAGTACCTGGTGTGCATATATTATATCGTAATAAAAGAAGCCGCTTTTTACATAGTTAGCTATTTCTATATAGGTACACTATAGTGCGTGTAATGATCGTCCATCTAAGATAACCACCTCCGCGTCTGCTAATTACGCAGAAATTAATTATAAGCGCATTACACTCCGGTATACCTTTGCTTTGCGATGATCGACTAACCGCGACTCCGCTCAAAACGCTCCCACCATCCCATTCCACCCCATTAAGAGGGGGCAAAAGAAATTAATAGCCCCGAGGGATTCTATCAGAGCCTACTGAATGGATTCCGTGCATCGATCGCCGTGCAAAGTAGCTAAGGCATTGCATAACCCGGCGCTGCAGAAAGGTTCTCCGAATACTCCTCTATGCGAGGATGTGCACGTCTGACTGCCATATTGCCGTACCTACTGCCGCCTCCACTCACTTGAACTCACTTAGCATATCTCTTGGCGCGATAAGTCCATCCGATGCACCGCAATCTTTAATTGTACATTCATTATGCACCTCTAAGGCAGCTGCAACGTCATATAGAAAGCCTCATCGAAAGTCTCATCGAGTCCTGCACACCATGCGATCGGTGCGACCTTCGATTTACAGACACGTTAAATAGCCTCTTTTACTGATCAGCCAAGTCATACGGGTTTACATACATAATGTGCAGTTGCCTACTGCAAGCCTTGTCATACCTACAATGATAGCTATCGATGCACTTTGTAATGGATTCTTGAATTTTTTGATAGCAGATCTGTCTCTTGATGTATAGTCATGTGGGTACTGGACGTGTGTACCAGGTGTACCAATTTTCTTTTCTTCTATTTCTATAATGATTCGCGTATATGCAAGCATCTATCTAATTAAGTGTCTATCTATAGCGTACAGTATAATGTGGGAAGGTATATATATATATATGTCTGCAGGTGTGAAAGATTTATAGGTTTCGCGATTCCCGCGGTAATCACAGGCAGTTCTCGTTGATTTTAATCAATGAGAATCAGGTGGTATTGATAACCACTACCGGTCTTGAGCTTCTGTTTTGATAGAAAAGTTTGCGAGGGCTCTAGAAGGTATTAGAATCTATCGGGCAACGTACTTATGAGGATACGATAAGGGAATGAAATTCTTGCACGACAAGTTCCCTTATCCGACGAGACGTCAGCTGTGTGTCAAATTGTAAGTCAGGTTCAGCGATCTGCCCGAATGATAAACCGCTTCGGGATACACGCCCACGTTTGTGACGTAGTGGTAATAAAGTTTCGAGAACTTTCTGTGTGAGAGCCGATTAACGGTACTCCTTAAGGTTTTCGACGATGAGAATATATTTCGCTGAAAAATTTCAGGTTTCAGTTTGTATCTTCACCTGGTGCCATATGACGTAGGGAGATGACGTTGCAGAGTCGATATACCCGATTACGTTGGATTTTATTTGTACACAAATTACCAGAATAAAATAAGGAGCTCTACTTTCACCAGGTCGTTAGATATCCCACTGAGCAACTTCGACACGATCAGAGACAGACAGATCTTGAGAGAAGCTGGTTCCAAGTAAGAGACTCAACGAGACTTCAATACTGGAAACACAGTCTCGTTCTTGGCTGCCGGTCTGCTCTTGGTAGTTCTCCCTCTTTCTCTTTCTTATACTCCCAATGTCGGGTTGTTGTATATAGAGAAGAGGGGAAAGAGAGATTGTGCCAAGATAGGATGCTTGCCGCCGTCAAAACTGGTAGACCTTGGGGAATTATGCGAACTATTCTTACCAGTTTGTCCGCCATGAATTTATGAACGCTAGATGACGCTTTCTGCTTACAAAGATATCCTAAGCTTTTGAAAGCTATAGAAGTAACTTGCGAAAGTACCGATCTTTTTCATGAAAACCATTATCAGAAGCACTGTGTACGAATCACTGAGTCAACTGGATTTGCAGCTTCGTCCAACCTGAGAACGTGCTACCTGATCCGGTAAGAATCGAGTAAGGAAATATTACGTCTTCGAATTAATATGTAGGAAGATGAAGTACGTGTGGGAAGAGTGAACATGTTATCCCCAGGTGGGATCTGTCAGTAATGAAGAACTCGCGAAGTGCTTCGTGCATAACGTTAAGCCTGCGTCGTGGGAGAATTTTCATTCGCGTCACGCTTACTAATCATTTACGTCAGTTACTCTACAAGGATCATTTCATCCGTGTAATCGTCGTGAAAGCTCTGTATAGTATTTTCAAAACGAATTAGAACAAGTATCAGAAGTAGGTGGAGTCCTAACCGCGTTCAAACACGTGTTTGCAAGGGGTCGAAAGGGCGTCATCCACCCCTAGAGAATGAAATACTCGTAAATGCAAGGCACGGGTCCACTAAAATGTCTGAGGCGAACGGGATGACCACGGCCCGAGCCGTGCTCGAGAGACGAGAGAGATAGAGGAGAGAGAATGTAGAAGAGAGAAGAGAGACGGGAGCACATGCCGCCATGTGAATTCTAAAACGTTCAGGGAACGAACGGCCGTGGTCGTCTCCCATTTCCCAGATACAATGCATAGCCGAGCGAACATGTTCGACGCTAAGACGCTCCTATCCTCGGACCGACAGCTTATGTCGACTAAACTTCAGACTTCATGCGCCCTCGCCCTAAGGTCCCATCCTACGGACCGCTTTCATGAATTTAAATGAAATTCCGAAAAATTAGATCGCCATCGTGGTTATACCCCTATACCTATATATACTGTAAACATTTAAACGCCATACATTACTTGCTCTTTGACCTCTTTAATATAAACTGGGAAGAATGATATTATTTGATACCATAGGTACCAATTGATAAAATATCTCAAGTTTTAAGAGAGGTTACTGTAATGAAAAGGGAATTCGTACGAAGAGAGTCACGTTAAGTAAATTCTATAATTACATTACAGAAAGCTAGTAGTATAGTGTAATTGGTATAACGTACATTTAACATTACGACTGGATAATTCCGCGAATGGTACACGTCATCATACGTAACGGGAACGATCGGCTGGTAGTTGGTGGTTGCAACAGAAATTTACAACAGAGACTTTAAATTAATGCTATGGCGTAGTCATTTTAATTAAAGCACCGAACTGAGTAATATATACATACGGTTCCAATACGTGCTAAATATACGCAGCAATTTTCATATTTCATTGCTGAATTTGCTTCTTGTCGTTTTCTCTCGATTTTTCATTCTATTTCATTTACCATATTTTACATATACCATTACAATCGTTTTAAGGGAATAACATGGATGCTTCGTAGGAAGTTGTGCTACCAATTGTCCAATACGCTTTTCCAGTTTCCAAGTAGCGACCGGACGTTGCGCGTGTCGTGCCAAACTGGCGCAATTCCCTATTCCTCGCGCGAAAGCTCCTCGACAAAGACCTCATGAAATATTACCTGGAATGCGCTCACCTCCCTTTGATCAGTAACATAGAAAATCGCCTGGCTAGTCTCTGGAGAAAACGTTGCAACGTTATATTGATTTAATATCACTCCCTCTTTGGACGCGATGCCCGGTCATACTTTATGTATGACACGGCACCATCATCCGCAGGGCGTATAGTCATTTGGTATTCGGCACTGACCACTCGCCACTTTTGCGCATCCAACCCTACCTACCTACCTCCATTGCTACTAGACTACCTTGCTGCCTAGGTATACATATATCTATTGTATATATACCAGCCTATATATTTATCTACTGTACGTGCTCTACGTGATCGATTCATCCAGGAAACTTTAATAGGTCCCTTAGTTTACTTCATCGTTTTCTATTGGAAAGACGCTATGTCCATTCTCAGAAAAACTTCAAGGGACGACGATTATATAATCAGTGCACAAGTTTAATGTGTTTTCTTGACAGTCCGAAAACAATGAAGTCACAGATGATTTACCATGAAATCACTAAAATATATGCCCAAGGAAATAAATATATTGCACTGTAAAATAATGCACTTACATACTTTCCAACATAAATTCTATGCAAAGCTATATGTGACTTATTGAAGGTTTTATCGTTGTCAACCTGTCAAAAAAGTACATTGAACTCGTAGAGGGACTATAGGTTAGAAGAATAGAAATATTGCTGTTAAGATATTATTCAGTGAGTTTGATTTTTTATAGAAATCAAAAATATTCCTAATGATTATGGCGGATTGTGAATCTCTTTAGAGTGGCAAAGGTATTACTATCGTGGCAAACCGGTTCACATTATAACTCCAGTTATTCCAGCGTAGCAAGGTAAACAATATTAATTGCACGATAAATTGTCGCAGGATGGCGTCCCCGTGCGTAAACGCGACTACAATTTCGCTTAATTAGAAAGCGGACGCTAATCGACGCCGACTCGAACGACGAGTAGAGATAAACGGATTGGTCGCTTCTTGTAGAATCCTTGCTGATCCTGTCCAGATGCCAGTGACTCTTAAGGAAATTTGCGGTATCTTAATTGCGATTAAATTTTTAATTGACTATAGTCGTAACGTTAAACCCACACGTGTATCGTCATGTATGTAAGTACGGTCATTCGAAAGTTCCTGCTGTTCCTTCTATACCGCAAGTCTCCAGACCCGGCAAGACGGGGTTGCGAATTTCAAAGGAACCGAATCAAAATCCGTTTCATTTTATGAACTACCGAAGCACCCTACAAGCCGCGGCACCGACTCATACTGGAATTTGAGCTGACCCTAAACATATGCAAGGTAACTCTCAGGTACCTTATAGGTAGTACCTATATAACGATAGTTGGCACACCTGTATAAAGCGTACATTAAATATATATCTATATGTATACTTGAAGAAGTCAGGTGTATGGGCGTGTGTGGGCATAACAAAAATCAATTGATTCAATATAAACGAACGATGGAGGAGGGTTAAGAGCGCAAGGTGAATACAACCAAGAGAGTATTCACCTCCCCATAAATCATATTAATAAACGACAGAGGCTCCAGTAGCCTCCCCTTGTACTATATATACAGGGTGTTTCAGTTTAATTGTCGTTAGCAATTATCCTGTACCAGAAGGATTGTATGCAGAAGAGCGTAAGTTTTGCGGTTCTCTACTATGGCTATACAATAGGTATATTTAACACTAAGAAATATCTCCGCAAAGCGGAATGAAGTGATGCATCTTTTGGTAGCGGCAGGAAGAACAGAAGAGAAGGATTCTCGATGGCGCGATAGTTCCCTAAAGACGGATGGCGGCCAAGTCATGATCGTCGAAAGTTATGCGACTCTTCTTGCGAAGAGCGGCTAACCTTCAGAGTGGATATTATCCTCTCTCGAATACCATATACTATATCGTAGTGGTCGCACTATTATATGAGTATAGTAGTATAGTAGCGTAGTAGGATTATAGCAATGTAGACAGAGAGTTGAGGACTCTCCTTTATAAGCTACGTGCGAGCATCCACTACGGACTGATCTCAAATATGCCCAATTAGCCCGGCCTGACATAATAAGTAGACAAACAACTTTAAGTCCTCGCGCGGTAAAGATCACAGCGTAAACTTTTTACATTGGCAACGATGCAAGAAAGGAATCAAGCAATCGCATTTTAGCGACGATTTAGTCACTCGTTCGTCACAGTCTGTCGCTCCTTACGTTATACAGTCCACCATGTGATTATTGACGTAGAAAAGGATACGAAGATAAGAAACAGAGTGGATAAGGAAAGAGGGAGAAAGAGATTAAGAAAAATTAAACTAAGGACACCGGATGTCGTTTCGACGTACGAAACCGTGTGCATGGAGTTTACGAGCGTCGCGGTGCTATAGTGACACCCGCCAGGCCATCGTCGAGAAAGTAAGCCGCGATGGCAACCAGATTTTTGGCAAGAGTCCGCGCTCGTTGAAGCATACAGATCGAAATAGTTTCCCCTCGAATATAAATGACTGTCCCCTCTCATCTATCCCTTAAAAACCACTTTACTTATTCCTGTATAATTAAAGTAGCCGGCATGGTGTCCCACGGAGGAGTCTGTATTTTACTTGAATTAGGTGTACCAGATAAGGGAAAGAGAAGGAAAGTACGGATAGCAGATTCAAGTGAGATAAGAAGATGGATGCTGTTCGCGTCTGACATTAAAATCATGACCGGACGTTTAAACGCTAACCGAGGATTGGACGGGAGACAATACTCAAGATTGCGCGATTTAACGTGTATCTGTACCCATGCGGAGGGTTTTGATGGATGTTGCTGGAGGCGAATTTTAATGGAGCAGACCCCCAGGAGAGAGTTCGCTAATACAGACGTAGATTTAATAATGGAATGGTTAGTGGATTTGGGGCTAACGCGATGCAATTTTTGGATGGAGCCGTCGGAGGCATCGCGTGGCGCCGCGAATAGGGGATGAGGAGGGTTGGATCGGAGAATAAGTACGTGAGTGGCATGTATGATTTCGAGTTATACCGAAAGAGAAAGGGACGCAAAAAGACCAGTACCAACCCTCAGAAACCCTCCCGGCACGTAATCTATTTGTTGAGCGACCACAGCGGCAACTTCACCCGCGTTCCATGCTAGGGGTAGCTCAGGCTAACGTTTTGGGAACGCGACAGTCCTGCTCTTGATACATTCTCACCCCCAGAGAAATCCCCAGCGTATAAGAGATTGTCACCAGGATGAAAATTTAAAAGCAAACATCCCATTTATAACTGTCCACACTAGATACTGTATAAACTTATAAATTATTCTATGCTCAAAATGATGATTTCTAGAATGATGATTAAGGAATTGTACGATCTTAACGTTTGATAGATAAAACAGAACGTAATGGCCGCGTGTATCAGTAGATAATGGTAAGCGCTATGTATTAAAGTAAAAGATACGGCTCGATGGTAGCGCTCGCTTCTCATTCTCATCGGTTCGCGGAATAACGAGCTATAAAAGGCGTCGCTTTACTACTTCCAGGACCGAAAACGCATTAAAGACCAGTTCGGCCATTGAAGTGCCGGAGATGCTGCCGATGTTGATGCCAGTGGGAGGCAGCCAACGAGGGAGAGGGAGAGGATTTGCATTCTAATTATTGCACGATCCGACAAACACGTCATTATGCAGAGCACGGGACCAGGCTCTGCTGTACCGTGGAGGCTGCACTCGACTGAACTGAGGTGTTGAAGTGCATCGGACATGTGCGCCATCGTAAAAGTTCGAACACTGAATGCATCCCGGTCTTCGAAACGGTATATAAACCTGAGGATGTTTATCTTATCGTTTCCAAGACCCTTTCCAAAAAGTAAGAACATCACGGATCACGTTGTTCCATCTCTATATTCTCTCCCTCCCCCCCTCTCCCCCTCTCTCTCTCTCTTGCACACGCACTCCTATACCGTATAGGGAACATAAAATATCTCTAGAATAATCTATCTCATAGAAGAAAATTAAAATATCGCTCCCGCAAAATTCTCACTTCGACACAGCAGTCCCAGCAGTCCTATTAAAATATCCCTTTACGACCAATTATTTATCCTGCATAAATAATCGTTTTTCAATATCCATACATATTACCCACAAGTGTGATACGATTCCAACAATGGAGCCGGGTGTCCATTGATCTAAGATGATCATTCCAGTGCGTATATTAATAAATAGCCGTGAACGGTAATTACATTGAAAGCAGCCGACGCCACATGGCGAACGTTTGTGTCCGACCACATGTCCGTCCATTCGTCCGTCCATCCGTTGGTTCCTGTATAAGTCAGTCAGTCAGTCATTCAGTCAGTCAGTGACTCAGTGAAGCATCCGGGCAGTAGACACAATGCAGGACATTATATGTGCGATCCTGTAAGTTAAAGGTTTTAACCGTTAACCTTACCAAGCTCATATTCAACCACCTCTGAATGTGTAGCGTGCCAGACGGGATCATAAAAAATGCAACTAATTAACGAGCAAAAAGTCAGCAAATCATTTCTTTTTACTCTCACCGGTCAAAGTCGAGAGACTCGGGATATACGAAGACGACGGTTCCCTATCTCTTCCACTATCTCTATACAACCATTCACAAAACGCGTAATGTCTCCCAGCTGTGATTGCGTCAGAAATAAACTCGCCTGTCACCTGTGTATATCCACAGTCATCATCATCGCCATCATTGCCACTTACGCTATGCCGTCACTATCATTTCCCATCACACTTGTCACTCCTGACTCTTAACCTTTTCCACGTTGAATTCCACAACCAGGTGACTTTCTCCCAACCGACCCCACGTACAGGCATAACGTACCTATTATATACCTACCCAAGAACCTCCTTCGAACAAGACTTTTACCATTTACGTATTAATTACCCCAACTTTAACGATTGCGCTGATGAGTATACCGGCGTGATGGTTCGCGCTCGAGAACCCATTGGAACCCTGCTGTTTCTTCGAAGTTTCATTAGGACCTGGTTATATCTACCTGAAATATACTTGGAGTGGAGAAACCAGAAAGGTGCAGAAGAGCTACGAAGAACCGGATGGTTACTTCGTTACCGTAAAGCATTACCAGAACCTACTGGTTAATTACATTGAAACAAATTATCGTACCAAAAACTGTGCATACGGGTAATATCTATAAGTAATACCCGAGAAAATATATCGAGCAAGATAAGTATATACCTTGAAACGTTAATTGTGACAAATTTTAATGATATCCGTGCAAAATATATTTCACAAACTGTATTACAGTATACGGATATAATACAGAGATATATACTACCTATAGATTATGTTCAAGGTTTTACCAACGTGTTCGTCTCATTCTACATCTCGTATCCTTGTGCTAGGTACAATCTAATTAATTTAATTAAAGACGCCCAGCACGTTCACTTATTATTGCATTGCGTTCATCGGAACGAAGCAATGGAAGAAGTGCGTAAGGAGCCATCGCAAGCGTAACAGATCGGTATAACTGCCACGTGATTACCAGCGGCAATTCCGCAGCGGGTTTGCCGGTACTGCAACACCGTTAACATACCACTCTGCCATCCTCTCGATGGGTACGCGTTCACTTCCAACATGTGGAATGATTAAATCATCGCGATCTCCTCGTGAAAACTCGTTCTCAAGGAGCGCGAGTCATTAAGAAGGAGGCGTGCGTACCTCTATACGCGGCCGCGTGCGAGCGTTTCCGTCGCTCATACGTCGCTACGTATGTATTACTCTCTCGTAAGACTGTTATATGAGTAAATCGCACTGCAAAGCGAGGAAGTCAACCTGACGATTAGTTCATTAATTACGATTAATGACTTCTCGCGCGCGGGCGCAAGAACCGCGCGGAGAATTTCCGCGTGGCAAGAAGTCCCAGGTTCGTGGTTGTCTTACGGTAGAGCGATCCCATCCACTTACCCATGGCGTCTGAAACAAAAAAAGGGACGCTACGTTAGTCACACGTTAAGGAAATCACGCTAATCGGTTAATTAAACGATCGTTGCGATAAATTCATTACTGTACCAAAGTCAATACGATAGTACCGCTTGGGAAATCTCGATGCAAGAGATATAGTAGTAACCGTGGAGCTTTGTATATACTACGGGTAATAATCTAATAATATGTACCAATCAGTACCTGTTGAATAGTGTATCAGTTTTTTTAATTTGTTTAATTACTATAAGAGCTTAAAAGAAACTGGACGTTTTTATAGGCTATTACAAGGAACGAAGGAGATACCTAAGTGTGGTATAATATTTTATTTTGTTGTCAGATGAGAAAATGAAAGTAAAATTTCTCGAAGAGTCTTAATAGTATATGCACGTGGATGTATGAACATGTTTTCTCGGAGTCTCGATTCCGTAATCTTGATTATAATTACGTCATGTGTCGTAGAGACTTCCGGTATCGCGTGTCAAGTGTTTTAAGGTCTGTGAAACTTGATTTTTATGTGAGTGACGGAAAATGTATCCGGAGGGGGTGAGAGGTAAAAATGGTTATAAATATTCAAAGTTACAACCAACAGAGATTCGAAAAAAAAAATAGAAAACTATAGACACGAGCAGCATTAAAATCCTATTCCTCGTGTTGATCGACAACAAGCGCTTTACATAACCTGGAAGCTAAAGTGGTCACTCATAATTTCTCAAGATAATCTTTGCGTGGGCAGGACATGGAGTTTCCACCATATCTCTATTCGTCTATCAGTATTTATTATTCCTAGGTGCGACTGCCTCGACGTCACCGATAACCAGGTATGTAGGTAGAGCTTCAAGATTTTTCGCACACTACACTCCTCCTCCAGGAGTTGCTCAAGTTGTACGCTGAGTAGTACCAGTTAGATATCTAAGCCAGGGCAACCATTAGTAACCTGAACGCGGAATTTAGCGGAATATCACAAAAGTAAAATTATCAGCAATTATACTTTTGTGCGAATCGTCCTAAGCAATTGCATACTTTTTCTTTGTTAGCGTAAAGATGGATTTTTATCGTTATCAGTGATTAATCAATGATAAGTATCACCTCATTTAAAACTGGAATAGAACGAGAATCGAAGGTGAATGCGAATGGACAGAAAGGAATTCGGAAATGAGCACCGCTTAACGATGCAGAGCGGTGAAATTTTTCAGATGGTTTCGCCGATCTGGTTTAATTTGTAGCACGTTCTTGCGACGAGGTGACAGAGACCCTTGATTTGGAGTGGGTTAGTTAGCGACTTCAGGCGGCACCGCGCTCCTGGTTTCTTGTCGCGATTTTTGCCGGTAAAACATCGTCCCTAATTAATCTCGTCGCGGCTTTCGAGACGGTGACAATGGCGGACTGTGGAATCCGCCCGAATCGTTGCCATAACGTGGCAGATAGAAAAACTTTGTCGGTGAGTAACACCACGGATTTGGGCCCGGTGATGCCCATAGGTCTTCACTGTACATACGGGCACGGGGTCCTAATGGGGATTTGTGGGACTCGACTCTTCCCTTACTCGACGTCTGATGAAAATGGACAAAACGTACTTAACATCTCACTCGGTCATCGCACCGGACATGACGAAAGGCGTCGTCGTTGCAATACTCGACGCCTTTGCAAAAAAAGACGCTGCATTTATTATCGAACCTCTTGAAACATTGTACAATAATTTTAGTATAATATCAGATCAATTACGTATAATTGGTATGCAAATTAATATAAAGTACTACCGATATGAATACAATTCCTTACTTGCAAAATTTCAATATTATAAGTACAACCAAAAAAGCCTAAAAGAAATCGAATGTCCTTTTAAAGGCTGACTAAACTAGAGACCCTGACTATTCTGTGGCTCTTGAAGCCTCCAATTCCCAGGAGTCAATCAAGCGGCTCTTGGCGCTCGCTCACGGCTCGAGAATCACTACTTATTTCTTTACATTCCCCTTAACAAATTTCCAACAATAAAAACTCGTTATGCCCGTTCGAGGTCCGACGCCTCTTCTCCCAGTTCTCAAAGACGATCATTCAACCACACGACGATATTCTGTGAACGGCTACGCCGTACTCGGCCGTTTTGTAGATTCAAGGTAACGAACTTCCACGATGTTAGGCAAGTTAGTTAGCCAGAGACATGTGAGCAGACGCAGAGACAGAGAAAAGAAAAAAAATGTCTATCCACGTGGGTGGCATCGGCGTTGAGGTACTCTAATACGCGTAATTAATGCGATCTGGAGTCCGCGTCTAGTCGAGCGTGACAAGTCTCAGTAAGTGGCATCCAGATATTGCTGCTTCATTACCCACCCTAGAAAGGAACGATATAGGCACCAGAAAATTTTACATTGGACTCTGGAACTTCCTGGAGAATCTTCCGGATCTGAATCTTCGTCTCCGATTATAACCTCTATATAATATCCCAGAAACTGAAACTAGGTCAGACAATCTTTTCGCAGGCACCGAACGGCGCCTGAGGAAGGCGCCGATGAGAGGTTAATTGCTGTTCTATGAATTTGGTAGCAGTTACTGAGAAACAATGATGGTTCCAGACGACGACTCGTTCACTTCTTGCTCCGTTAACCTGAGACGAGAAACTCGCCGCTCGCATCGAGGAATTTTAATTATAAATTAGTTGATTAACTCAATAGTGTTTTTGCCAGTGGCGACAGTGTCCTCGGCGCGACACACACATGCCACCTCCGATAGAGTAAATATATAGACCCATACGTGCACGTGAAACGAGACAGAGGTTCTCCGGATCCAGGGTGATGGATTGTCGTCCGAGGAAATGTAAATGACCTCCCCTTTTAGACAAGGTCGTAGCATCGTTGGTAGGTACAGTTGTATATATGCTTCGAAAACGTGATTCTTGAACACTGTCAAGGTTATAACCTCGTTACGATCAGGATAGACTTTTACTACGAGTTCATTCAGCTGGTCAGCCGGTCTTGAAACATTACTTAATCGCTGGGTAGTCATTTGCTTTTCTTATTAGACAGAAGGAGTCTTTTTCCTGAAATTTAGGGTGTCAAAGCGTGGTTCATACTTGTATCGTAATACTGATAGGAACAGTGATGCATATTTAGGAATATATGACTAAAAAAGTTTTTTTTCTTGAAAAATTATTATTAGTGGGAATGTCAAAGATCGAGGCAATTATTTTTAAAGTGATGCAAGTTGAGCACCGATGTCCAGATACATCCAGTTTAGCTACAGCAACGGACAGCAGAGGCATGAGAACACAATGGCGCGGATGCTGCGACGTCGTTGGTATGCTCAGTATTCGGAACGCGTTTTCGTTTATATTAAATAAAATATTCTAGACAGTCGAATCCTAGGAAATATTTGCTGCATATAGTGGAGGGGAACACAAAGTTCCATAGATACATATAAACTGCGAAAGAAAGATTACTGAAAATTCCAAGCGAAATTTATTATCCATCATTGCGTAACAACAGATTGTTAATCCTTCGTAAAAATTAATTCAGATCAAATCAATAATTTCATTCATCTATTATTACAATATCTAATTTACAAAATACTAAATTGTACAAACTCCTACGATGAAAACATTGTACTGTGCATTAGTTCCGAGAGAATTTTTCCTGGAAGAATTCCTCATTCGTTCCATCTAATCATACAAGAATCTCAAAGAGATACTAAAAGACTTCAAAAACCTTTAACCCTACTCTAATATTTTTTCTAGCCAGTGAAAAACTCCATATTACCAAAACGGAAAAATCAAGTTTTTCCAAGAGTAAAAAAAAGTATTAAAAAGTGCTTCAAAATGTTGAAGGGTCAAAAGCTGTCCTGTCGCATGAGAGTCTGGCAGTTCTCTGAGCTGCATACCGGGGCTCAGCAAGCATCGTCGCTGAGTCCTCCCTGCAAAAAAGTATAAAACTGTGACCCGACCAGGCTGGTCCTGCTATTCGCTTCGAAACCACCATACTTTTTGCCAGCCCTCGTACGAACTGTCCGATGCAAACGCCAGCGGAATTTAAAATATGCAACGGCCAGTTAAACTACTATAAACTAGGAACCATCCACGATTTTGTGCCAAATGATTCACGCTCGACGTTGCTCTCTACTCGGTCACATATAAAACAATAGATTATCCACTGAGAGCGTTTATCGATCCCGATCAAGATAAATCCTTCCTGGAAGGACTATGTCCCAGTAACATTACAAATAATTAAAAAAAATACTGCCAATATATCCATACCTAATATCGCTACTCCATCCCAACCAACACGTTACAATAACAATTGCCATTCTCTATAAAATCTACCTGTAAACTCAAAAGTTAGGAAAACAAACAGAGACTCGTTAAATGGTCGGCTAGTCGGTCGATTTCAGAGTGCGTGAGGGTTTTGCTGACATTCCGTACGTGTCTGCTTGCACTAACTACTTTTCACGTGGAATTCCTATTACATATGAAGAAGCAGGGATGTCGGGGAGGGCAGCAACTAGTTTCTTCTCCGTGTTATTATCTCCCGTGTTCGGTAAGTGCTGCGTAAGATAGCTAGGACGTATAAGACGTCATGTCGGCTGCAATACCACTGCCACTGTATCTACTTAGTTATGCGGCCGTCCCGAGTATACTAATGATTCCTTGCGGAGATACCGTGATCCGGCCTACACGCACGTAAACCTTCTTCTAGCGAGGATGCGAGTGTCCTTAAGAAAAGGAGTAAAACAAAAATGTACCTACTACGTGGCCCGTAAACGGCATATAACACGTTATACGCGTAAGACACGCCCGTGAATGCAGGAAGACGCGTGCGTAATTTTTTGTCAATGTGCGAAAAACATTCGAGTTCCACTGTATGTACATATATATCAAGTACAATTACATCAAGGTAGTATGACTATAGAGAAAGTCACATTAATTTCACGAAACACTATCATGGGCTATCCTCATTAACGTTGACGTAGACTGCACCGAGTGTGATAACGATAATGATAAGAAATAGTAAAGTGTTATCAGGGAGACTTCGGCGTAACTTGGTAAATAATCAGACTATGACTGCCGAGTGTCGTGGCAATTATTCGCGAGTAACCGTCTCTAGAATAATAAATAGATAAATACATCTGTTATAGGTGACATTCTTGGATCCTTCCAGGTAATGGACATTACAGGTTGGCAGAAGTGTTATCTCAGGACTGTGTTCTGCTACGCCCACCAGAGCCATTCGCTTTGATGGTGGCCATATCATTACATGATTTTTGATCACTGCCCGTTACTTCGTGTATTTGCATACCAACTTTGTCAATGTTGCATCGACGATCTCAAATAAGCAACAAGGCAAAGAGATATCCTCGCGATTTTGCGCGGGTCCATGCAAATATGCATATATGGCTATAACGAAATGCAAACTCTTCTAAATGGGCTTTCTGCGGTTTAAATGGACGTTGCAAAAAAATGAGGAAAATATAAATGAAATGCGAAAGAGGTGCGTCCCTAGTCGCGTTCCTCTAAACCGTGGGAAGTCCTATTTTCCATTCGGTTTGCATTTAATGAAAGACAAATGGCGCGCGGCTCTTTGACGGCATAGACAGAGGCGGCTTCCTCGCTTCTCCTACGAGGACGGCATCCTGATCTAACCTTGCGTACGTCCGCGTACCAGCAGCGCCATGAAACTCGCACCACCGTACATGGCGCACTTGACAAACAAGAAGAAGATACACCTGTCTCGGATGACTACGCAGTCGCCGCATCTCTTCCGACTCTAACGAAACGCACTTGGTTTCCCTTATCCGTAAGGTGGTTACGCTTTACGAGAAAAATAATGAAAAAGTTCAAGGAAACAGGAAGGCAGGAGGAGGAAGAAGAGGAACTAAAAAATATATTTAAAAGAGAAAATAATTTTTTTAAAACAAACCAGAGAGTTCGTTACACCTTAGCGCTACACTCTACAGCCCTCGGAGGCCATGTTTATCAGTCGTGGTAAGGTATAGTATCGCACGATCCACAAGCCAGGACCAAGGCCCAGGAACGATAAGAAACTACGTCGTCCTCGTGGAAGATACGTTTCCGAGAGGCCGGCAAAAGAGGCGAATGTCGATTCGTTTTTTGAGACTTGAGCCGTCGGCGTCGTCGAGATTGGGAAGCTGATAATAAGGTATGAGAAGTCCAGTCCGCTGGCTTCTCCTTGGAGAAGAGATTCTCTTCTCCCTTTCTTCCTTGAACTGAGAGACGAAAAGACGAGGAGACGAAGAGTCGGGTTATCATTAAGTGAAATGCCATGTCCACTATCTCTCGCCTCTCACGCTGCCTCCTCGCCACGACGACCACGTTCCTTCGCTCGAATATCATCCTACCAGGATAATCCCTTCGGCTGTGTACAGTACCAGTATATGAGTGAACTCTGGGGAATTAATAAGGCCCCCACTATCTAACGCAATTAGACACAAAGTCCCGACTACCCTCGCATGGTATACTATAGCATCCTATACCTATACAGTCTAACAGCTTACGTGAAAGAGATACCGCGAGAGTCTTGGTCGGATGACAAAGTATCCTTACTTTAATGTAATTTGTCGATAGAGGACCTATCAGTATTCTGCTAATAGCACCGCATACGTCACTCGAGCAGACTAAGATACCTAAGCGATACATACTAGACGCCTAACGCCTTCCATTCTGATATGAAGTCTCTTACGTATAATGGTACACGTATACGAATCGAGTATTGAAATCAGGTATGAACCATGTGCGAAAAAAAGGTTCAATGATTATAAATGGATAGCACTTATCAATGAACAGGCTGCAGATATATTCTCCTTGTGTTGCTAGCGAGATAGAAGGTCATTAGAATATGCAGTTATAGCAAATAAAACCCATTCACATCTGACCATCCTCTTATGTCCACGATCAAGCGTTGAGAATGTTTTATGTTAATTCTTAAGAGAAATATAATTCTAACTAATTACATCAGAAATTAAATACTTTAATACGTACATGCTAATAATCATTTTGAGCAATCGTTATATCATGAGAATATACCTGACTTACCAAGAGCTCGTCATCGACTGACATAAACCAGGATTTTCAACTCTTCAACCAGAGAAATGTTTATGCCTACCACTATACGTATGGTTTCCGGTTCTATTATAAACCCTCAATGACTACTAGACGTTCCGGTATATGTATGAGATGACAGAGAAGTAGGTATTCCTAGTGCATCTCGTTATTGCGAAGCTGCGAGTTCCACTCCAGGGCTGGTTACTCGAGGTGTCTCCTCGTAAACACTGGGACATTTACATAACGAGTGACATCTGCTACCCAATCATACACACCAAGGTAATATACTGGCATACGTTTACGTGATACATGTGCCCGTTTGATCACATACGGACAACCAAGGTATAGGTGACGAACGTTCTCCAGGTTGAAAGTCGCTCAGCTTGCGTGATAGGAGGGAATTGAAATCTATATATGCAAAACTTAACACCGGCCACCAGCTCGTAAACGTCCAGATTCACATATTCCCAGAGAGTTTACGAGTGACACCGTATTTTGTATCAGACTCCATCGAAAAGGTAATGGTCGATTACGTATTGCACTTTCGGCGCAACATTTCCCTCGATCTAATTTGTCCAAGTACGAGGCTCATTAGCTGATAAAACTTCATGGCCGATCGCTCGGCAGGTTATTACTTTTATCGGGCCTCATCAGAGAAGTATTAAAGGCGACGTCGTCTCCTCGTAATCCTGGAAGACACACTGAACTTTTTACCAAGCACCACCTGTCGCTCGACTTCGATTCTTTATTCCGATCGAACGATCCGCTGTCATATTTCTTGCCAGTTGGAAGCTCGACGATGCAATTTAGAACTCTATAAAATAAGCCAAGTCCTTTGCCGTAGCGATGCAACCTCATAATAACTTGTTCTATCTGATGAGTGTCTGAAGCCGCCGGCACTCGACGCCGGCGTCGTGACGACCGATGAAAGTTCGACAGGGAGTCCGTTGTCTTCTGAATGAGCTGAAGAAAATTACCACCCCGGTCGCTCCACTTGTAAATTGAACCGTATGAATTCGCTGCCGACTCAAAGTACTTGAAGCTAGAGCAAAGCGGTGAGCGGGTGTGGCAACATATAATTACAGTAATTAGCGAGCAAGTAATTAATTAGGATAGCACGTCGTTTGTTATTTCTCCTGGCGGCAAGCTGCCCCGATACCTATACCGTGCACGCATGCACCTACATCTACATAGATTATGTGTCTGTGTGCTTCAAGGGTTATGTCTTGATCCCAATTAACGAGCGATTTTTTGCGACCACATTTACTTTAATAGAGCGACTCCGCAATATCGTAATTTGTACACGCGTCTGATCTTATTACCGATCAATCTTTATGTTTTCACTCAAACTCACGGTTCTTGGTGTTTTAACTGATATTGTTAAGAAATCAAAGGTCTATCGAAACACGTACACAGGTGCTATTCAAAAAAATATAATCAAGCTAAAAGATTTCGTCATTTAACGATCATACGATTGGTAATCGATGCAGATTCTCGTATCATTTCTATATCTATCATGACATAACATTTTATTTTGAATATTATGGATAAGATTTCCGCCTCCTCGAGACCTACTGCAACGGCAATAAAATCCTTTGCCAAGGAAACTATAGGATCCGACTTACGGAAGAGACTCGCGAAGATCAAAGAAAAATTGAATCAATCTGCAGAAGGCGCGAATTCAATTGAACGATTACGGAAAATCAATTGAGCGCGCCAAAAAACCGTATCGAGTGAAAATACGTACTTACATGTTTTTCTATTGGCTACATAGAACTGACTTAGAACTGACAAATAAAAGCGTCGAACCACGTTGGGCAATATGACAGATCGATCCGTTCCCGATTAGCTCCTAGCTCGGCAAACGAAATTAGCCGTGCATGCAATTCGCTAAACATTCCCTGTCCAAAGCCGAAATGCATTAGCATCCACTTGATCTACCGATAAACATAATAGCGTGGTGTTAATTAAGTCGATTTTCAATCATGATTCAATCAGTCTCGGTGTAAATGTAAATCCATAGGCTTTGCCCACTGTATAGCCATTCAGTCTCTTTCCCATAGGTTGTTTTAAGCGAAATACATTACAGAAACCGGACTATACATACAGTCTCCTTCGGTAAAGTACAGCGCTTAAAGAATTAACTGTCTCATTTTCTCTTATATTTATATATATCATCTCACTCTGTCTCTCTTTTATCTATCTTAAAATTGTCTTATTCCAATATAGTAGTCAGCGCCTCAACTGTACGGACATCTACTTAACTACCTAACCTACCAAGCTACCAGGAAATGTACTCCGATCCTGGAGAACTTCGCTGACCAGTGGACTCGACATGCCTGCAACCATGTCTCTACAAGGTACAGGCAGCATGGTCTGCATATCAACACCGAACTCTGTATAACTATATATACAAGTTCGAAACAGCGGATACGTATTACACAGTACTGGCAAAGCGCCACACCCTGTGTCTTATTGCACTGCTATAGAGTTCTATCGCGGACATCAAGCTGTACGCGTCTCGAGTAATACGACAGGTTATTCCAGAAGCTGGCACAGCCAAAAATTGGCAGTGGCATTTATACGTCCAGAGATTGTGCTAAGAACGAGATAAAAATTTGTGCCGCTTAACTTGGACGTCTGTTACGTATACACGTAGGGACCAATTATAATCTGGGTTATGAGTGTTAAAAAATACGAATATATATTTGTGGAAAGTATAACATCTTTAGAGACTGGAAGAAATCATTGAACGGAAGATGGACGTGGATGGGGCAAAGGACGACGCACTCGTGCACGTACGTACGAGTGGGTATGCTAATGCGACGGAGGGCGTCGCGCTGAGCTCGCTGGGGGTCCGTAAAGTCGAGACAAAGTCACAGCAGGATCCTCTCGTCCTCTGCTCAAATGAAATTTTCCGCAACATTGCATCCGAATGCGATTAAAGTGTGGAGCGAGTGAGTGATACTACACGGATACAATCGACTCATGTACATTCTCTATGGTGTTCTGGGTATCCTTCCCACTCTTATAGAAACTGCGAAGATCTCCAAATCCAATTGTAATTTATACATCGTTACCATTGGATGGGAAGCTATACTAGCACGTAGTTGAGATATGTACACAATGATTCGTTGAATAACGTGGATTCGTTGAATAACATGCAGTGCTTAGCTAATTCTAGTTAGGCATTCGTCCTATGATTTTCCATTGCCGAAATGTATTCGTTTGCCGAAAAAAGGCAGAAAAAATATGAAAGGATAACTGATTCTTTGGAAATATTAGAGCAATTCTTAGAAACGTCGTGTATATGTTCGTCTATCATGCTCCGCATGCATCTAAGTGAATGGTTCTTCGGTTGACGCATTGCGTTTTTTATATTTTTATATGGAGAGACTATCGCAACGTCGGTCGACGTCAATTTCGATTTCGATGCTCTGACTTTAGTGGAGCAAGATCCGAACCAACCCCCTCCTCCCAGTGGGGGTTGACAGTGATGGACAGATACCTTCGGTGACGTCACTCTTCTTCGATCCACTCTACTGTCGCAGCACTTCACCAGCTAGCAAAGCATCCCCTGCACACGTACCAAGCTATAGATACTATACGATGGTTCTTACAAATCCACGTTCTAGGAATAGAGGATTCCTCCTTGTAAATCCTTGGTAGAATAGAGGATAGAGAAGACGGAGGACAAAGTGAGATTGGTAACGTTCCTCCTAGACTGAATAGATCTTTGGTAATTATCCAGGATTTAGATCCCTTCCAGAAACCGTTTCGATTGTCCTTACTTTAATTTCTAGGAATGATCCCTTTCGAGGTACAAGGTACTCAATTAGCTTTATATCATTCAGAAAGATGAATCTACCCCATTAGCACTTTCCATGGGATATTTAACATCTACCTGCACACAATCATATAAATTCCAATTTCAATGTGTAAAAATTACGAATTTTTAATTCACGAAAAAAATACGGAAAAACATGAAGATTCTAATGATTCCTCTAACTATAAGACAGATATAGGTGCAGGGGATGGGACACGATGTTACCGTTCACCAAGAGCAATATATTCGTCATATATCACTTGCTGTACCTAATGCTTGGAGGTGTGCGTGAGGCTATCTGCGCATCATAAAACACTCACTCCGTAAGGGGTTGGTGGGTTGGTGGCGAGTGTCACCACAGGTGCGGACATTCTCATCATAAATACTAGTCGGCAAAGCCCTGCTACAGCCGTAAACCGTCTGGTGAACCTAATTGGGGCGTGGCTGTGGTTACACCTTCGAACGTCTTCACTGGTGTCTTCAGCCAGGTTATCGGTACGTTATTCATACTCGTAGCCGATAGCAAGAAGCAGTTCTTGAACTAGCTTGAAGGTCTTTTATGTTTTTGCATCGCTCTCGAGAAGAAACAGGATCACCAAGGATTAGTTAGGAATTCTAAAAGAAATAGAACTGGTGTTGAATACTTCCAATCGGATGGTAGAATGATGATGCTAAATAAGATCGACAAAAGTATCATGGACGCGCTGGTAATCCAGATGACGTCCAAGTAGAATGACTGAGATAATTGATGAACAATTCGCATAGTTCAAATACGTTTGTATCTGTCTACGTCTAATTAGTAATCAAAAAGAAAAATTAACCTTAAGAACTGATCTTGCAGTAGCCATTAATAGAAACTAGAAGAATAGATATTAGAATTTGATACAAACAATACAGAACGTTGTAGAGGAGATATGCCGTGATGCTGCATATAATGGCGTCAGATGTAACGTATCCCAAAGAGCTGAGGTGTCATTTATAATAGTCCGTGCGTGCAGAGGTTCTCTCTTTTGACTAAGGGTAGATGTGTTAAAAGGTAGGCTGGACTCTGGCACACCCCCGTTAACCGCCGCTGGATCATTCCGCGGGCGCTTCTCTTTATTTCGTCTGAATTTATTGCATCGGGTGCAGAACCAACCTTAACTGTCTGTTGGCATGAACATGCGGAGTCGATAACGAGCACCCTCATACCGTGAGTAAATAACCAGTCTCCGAAATCACCAGGGTCAAATGATCCCTATGACCAAATAGGATTATTTTCTAGAATAAAGATTCACAGATGTCACTCTTCTATGGTGGATCTTCCATGTATATATAGGTCGATCATCTAATGAATTTTAAAAATTTAATCTTTCTCCGAACCTGGTGCATAGATGAACACGTTCATGGTCAAGAATCAAACAATGGGTGAAGTCAAGAAGAAGCAGTTTCACTTTTACTTCGTGAGTAGCCTTACCGTGGACTACGCGTACCTTGAGAGAAGCCCACTTCATTCTCTATGAAGTTGAAGAGGGCACGAGCAGTATGAAGTGCACTTGGGACAAGATGACGTTGGCTTAGGATAAGTTGGGTCATTGCTTGCAGGAGTGTTGCCTGGTTTGTTGCGCCTGTCGATGTGTTTGAATATATTTGCTCATCTTCACGGGCAGCCGGTCTATATTGGCTCAACGCTTCTCGACGCTATGCATACATTTCCAGCATCTTCTCAGCGCGGTCCCCATCCTTCTGACTTTTTATTCGACAAATATTCCTATACCAATTCTTCCATATTTCTAAACGTTTCAATATACCTTCTCTCATGGTTATATTCACGATGAACTCTGGTACGGGTATTCTAATCTGTACCTGTGTGTGCATCGCATAAGATGTTACTCCATATATATAATAAGACCAAACGTCGAATCCCTAATAGCTATATTCTGTGAAACTATCATCATTAAATCTACTTATGCCAAACAAAGCATCGCGAAGAAAATAATTTACATATCGATTCTACAGATAATCGAGTCTAACTACTAGAAGATATTTGATGAATTTTATGAACGAAACTGAAACAGTTCCTTTCTACTGAGCAGTCTCAGCTTTCCGAATTTTATTCTATAAAATTTGTCCGTATTAAAAGCGTCATATTGGTTTGGTACTGTCTAATCACACTTTTTTTGTGTTAGGCTAATTATAAACTCGTGTAGGAGACTCAACGCATCAGTCATCCCCATTAACCGGGTGAGTTCATCGAGTGGTGCTGTTTCTGTTTACCTTTTAGCGCCAGGCGCACACCTTCCGAGTGGATTCACATCCTACCATATTACCATCCTGCACCATCCACTATATTACTAGTTCACTAAACACACAGGGACAATCTTTGGATACACGCACGTGGTCCAAGTCAGACACACCTCCCAACAGGACAAACATAGAGCCAGTTACACGGTCAAATATTTGAGCCTGGCCGATCCCGCGTTATCTCGAACACGCACTACACCCAACAGCAGGTTAATTCAGCGTCGAGCCAGCGAGTTTTATTAATGAAAGCGCTCTTTCACCAAAAGGGAAGAGACAATAAAATTCCTATCGTAACGCGTATCCCTCCCCCATTCCCAACTACCAACTCGACCTGCCATTTCCTCCAGCTTACCTGGCCCAAGAGCAGAATGCGATAAAATTCTAATCTTTGTTTGCTGGAGACACCTTATTCGCTTCGAGATCACAGCCTGCTCTATGAGCAGGTTCGTTTTGACTGGCTTTGGTGGATCTTCTTTGATGGATTGACTAAACAGATGTAGGAAGAGAAGTATTATAAAAAGGTATATGTCTGTTCTTGCGAAAAGTTTGGTTGGCACTGATAAGACCGTCTGCTTTAGTATACTATAGAGTATGTGTAAGATATCTCATTCTCTCATTGGGTCATTTTAGAGTTGTTAGGCTTTCGGTGTCACGATAGAAAATTTTTAACATTGAGTTAGGACTGTAATGATGAGAGAGAAAGAGAGCAAGAATTATATAGAGACCGAGCAGAAGACGAAGAAAAAGAAAGCGAAATCTCTTATCCGCGAATCGATTGCCGGCAGGAACGCGAGAAGCGGGGAACGATAAATCGTCGTTATTAGCGAGAGATTACGTGGGTTTGCGCTCGGATTGGCTTTCCGTCGCCCCAAATCCAAAATCTATATCCAGCTAGTGAGCGACGTAACTTCCACAGGAGATCAGAAAGGAATGGGGTTGGGGGCAAAGGGAATGTAAGAAGATTCCGACGCGTGCACATTGTTAGGGGAATCAGATTAGCCGCAGAGCCTGATGTATGTGCTCTGCTAGATGCTGTGCTGCTAGTCTACGCCAAACCATCATCCTCTCTCTCTTTCTCTGATACCATACCTTCTATCTAGGTTCCATCTCCCATACTCGTCGAATCTGACCCACTCACTTATTCTTCGTACTTCTCTCTCTCTCTCTCTCTCTCTCTCTCTCTCTCTCTCTCTCTCACACACACACACACACACACACACACACACACACACACACACACACACACACACACACACACTCTCTCTCTCTCTCTCTCTCTCTCTCTCTCTCTCTCTCTCTCTCTCTCTCTCTCCCTCCCACATACATACACATTCTCTTCCCATTCCCTAGCGGTAGAAGCTAATACGCTGATACCGAAGTAATGCCACTGTGCTCGGATTAAGATCGATCTGACGCTAAGTAACTGCTAAGCACCGTCTCTCCGCTTAATTCTTCTTTTCACGCTGCCGCGCACGCAACCTCGGTAGCAGCCTTAAGCCTCATCCTGATCAACTGTTAGAGTTGCCCCAAAGTAGGTGAAACCGAGGAAAAACATCACCCGAGCAACACCGCGGACCCACGAATCAGATGATTATCTTTAGCTCGTATGGGCAAGGTAACGGTATAGATATAAGACTCACGCAAATACAACAGTCGAATCTCGGAATAGGATCTATTGAACGAGATCCCTGGACGTCTTCGATTATAACGAAATAATTATCGAACCTTGCCGGCTGATTGGAGATAGAGGAAATGAGCAAACACAGCCTGAGACTATCAGGGACATCTTTATATACGCCTTACATTATTCCAATATCGGTGTACCCATAACTAGACGTGGCTGCGTCCTAGACACTGCGGGTGAATAAAAAAGATTACAATAAAGTATGAGCAGCAAGAGATGCAATATAACGCAGAGAAAATGGTTCGAGATAAAAGAAGGAGGGGGAAGGTAGAGAGCAAGGTGGATAATGACGAGTGAAGTAGACGCGGACCCGACGAATTAATAACCATTCATAATTATTATTGCCATGACAGTGCAAGTCATTGCGCGATGGTCCAAGATCAGACCCTGATGATGGCGCCTTCGTGACGGTACCCGCCCTGACGCGCAAGAATACCGCGACTCCCTTCACCAACCATCATCAGGCTTCCTCATCATTTACCTGGAATGCACTTAGGGAGATAGTTACTCGATGTAAAGTAAGAAGCATATATGTATACATTTTCTATACACATATATATTTATATTTCTATATTTGACCATCATGAACGTTCCCATCCCTAACGTTGATAGCCGTAAATCGATGAGACGTACAATCGGAATAAAGCTGTTTACACGGACTCGGAACGTCCAATTAATTTAAAGCGACTCGCGCAGTCACGCTCTAAAAGGTTAAGAAGAGCATCGAGACTTGTCTAGTAGTGAATTCTCGCGCATATAAATATTGAATAATTTATTGCCTGAGTTCGCAGCTGTCCACGACCAATCCGATCTTCTTCAGATATCGCAGAATCGTCTGCAATACGTATTCAGTATTTGAGCTTTATCGATCTCTACTTGGCGATTTAATTAGATCTGCCGAGACTGAATAAGATATCAGACTTCTACTTGGGCCGTCTTAACCTATCTGCGGCCCTCTTTCGATTTCATCGATTGCGATTCGATCGCCTATATGCTGCGGCAACGTTTCGTTTAACGACGCAATGACGGTGTTGTGTACGGAACTTAAGACTTTCATCCTTAAAACTTCTCCTAGCATGGTGACTGAACTGCGCTTAATAAACTGCCTTATCAAATCGAGTGATTAAACGACTCCTTAGCGTAGTCATCATTACGCGAGATATCCAATCGGAAGGAATCGGTAGTGGTGGCGTCGGCGTAGCGACGCCTGTCTTATACGTTGCTTAACGAGCTTCATATATCTTTCTATCTTTATTCTTATTTCTCTTTTGATATCTTCAGTCTTTGCGAAACTTCACTACGATGTATTTACTATTTCTGTATTTCAACAGCAGTCAAACGTCTGCCGTTAATAGTCATAAAAATTCCAGACATGTAATTAAAATCGTATTGGTATTTATACTGACAGGGTATATACATATATATACAGCTATACGTAGAGACATCTCCGGAAATTAAAAGAAAACGCGAGAACTGATGTCTCACGGAGAATGAATAAATTAATTACAATAATGGAACCTACCCAAAGCTATTATGAAACGACTATCAGCTATTAATATTCTAATGTAAACACTTATATGCATAGATAAGTCGGATGCATTTAGAGAGTTTTAAATACGAACAAGGAATTAGTTATGAGACTCGTATAAGCTTTTCTTTACAAAGATTTCTACGGATAAACAGTGGGGTGCATATAAGGGCGGAACAAGGTATATAGTGAGAGAAGGGAAAAATCGGTGTATTGTAATTTGTGGAAACGCACGCGCGCGTTGACAGGTCCCTGATGTAATTATCGCGGCACTGAATGAGTAATGTCTTTTTTATCTGAGTCTCCCTCGTAGCGGCTTGATGTCATTACGCTCGCCGTTAATGTATCGCATCTTGTGCCCACTTCCCTCATTGCTGTATGTGTGATATATACATATGGTATGGTGTATATAGACGCTAGGCCCCATGGCACGTATGTAATTTAACGCGTCTGCCCTGGTAAGGGTAGGTAGAAAACCGGGTAGCTCGCTACTACCCCGTGCCGTTGTAAACCCATGCGTCAGTATCGGCTAATGAAATCAATGGATGCGTGGCGAAGTTAAACACGATCAACCCCACGGGATGTAGAGAGGCTAAGGGATGACGGCAGAAAGGGGCCGCAGCGGGGGTGGTCGTTTTAATTTCCGATAGACATTAGAACGAGCATATAGGTACAGTGCCCTGCGACTATATGCGAAATCTGCATACGTGATGCGCGAATCGTTAATGTGTTCTTCGGGCCGGATGCTGTTATCATTAATCTTACATCAGCCCCTGACTGCTTTCTGAGGGTGTACAGTCCTATTAACGTTTCCTTGTTCGAGAAGTATAATTACAAGTATACAGTTTTTACGTGAGCGCGTGAATGGAGAGATTATGTTCACTGACAATGAGTGAGTGATGTCAGTGTCTAAGAATTTTCAGATTATTATTATGATCTTGATAAGGTACTCACGCGCGTATTCCGAAAATAGACACGAAAGCAGGATTTGTATTGAGATGCTTACCTGAAACAGAAGGAAAAGAGAAAAATGAGAAAAATTCAATTTATCAAGTATATACCAGAGACAATAATATAACCACCTGGGGATTCTCGTAAAATCAGTTTTGTCCATACATCTCCAGGTGGCTAATAAAAGACATAAAATCACTATAAAATTCAATTCATCGAAGAAAAGAGGGTTCGCGGCGCGGTAGCGTCTTTATGTGAGAGAATCGAGTCTAAGGGTTGCTACACTATATAGGGGATTGTGGCCGTGGCTGCGCAAAAGGGAAGCAGCATTCACGCGAATGGTTGAGAAGAAGAGAAAGGGAGTCCTACTCGCGCATCTCCTGTCTAGCGATGGGGTGGATGTACCACCACCACAGTACTTGGCGGCGATGGTGCCAAGGGTGTGAGGATAGTATTGTCTTTTTACGGCCTCCGCAGGCATCGTCGTGTTTCCTGACGCCCGAGGGAGCAGCACACCTTAGCCTCCCTTACGATTCCCAATCCCTGTCTGTGTCACCCCCTATTCTATACCTTGAGAGCAGCCCCTCACCTACTCTCACTCGACTTCGGTATTATCCGGGAGAGATCACCTTTTTACCGGTCGTTGCGACCTCGTCATTCCACCCTTATCGCGACCCCCACGAGAACTCCCAGAGAACGTGGGACCCCGTGACGAGGTCGTCAAATCCAACCGCGATTGAAAATTATACAGGGATCAGCTTTACGAGCGCAAGGTTTAGGCCTGTCGACGTGCATCCGTGTCCTGGGACACTCGTGAATCCAGATGCTGCTTCCACCATGTTCTACGTGTCCTAGAATCTTAAACTTCGTCTGTCGAGTTTCTTACTGTATAGAGATGGCAACTATCACCGTGTCTCGTTAATGAATATACGAGGTTCTTATTAAATAAGCGTCATAATTTGTTGCATGCAAATTAGTATCGCGCTATCTAGAATGTGTATTTAACTGGTTCACATATACTATATAGCTAGGACGTTTGGAAGAATAATGCAGAATAGCAATTTAATATAGTGTCAAATAAATTTATGTAATTAGTCGTTAAATTCGTAATTAATTTTTAGGTATGGATTAGTCATTTACGAAATGCTTGGAATCTGCGAATATGAAAATAAGTATGCACTGAGGAAGTTAGTGTAATATATATTATGGTTGGTTATGTTTTTGTCTTGCCTTTATTTTTTCATTAGGTTGAAACAGTTGAACCATATTGTATCGCTAGGATACTGGCAACGGTAATAATATCTAGCTACCCCTTTTCTCTGTAACAACAGCTAAGCCTGCAGACTCTATATATTACAGAGAGACAGCCTCAAATTGCTTCATTAGCTGCAAGATATTTTATACAAATTGGGGACTGAATTACGGCCAGACAACCACGTACAGTAAAGGTATCGGCTAAAAATTCGTAATTAGAGTAGGTAACGCCAAGAGAGTCAAAGCACGCTGGGGCCATTTCTTAATTATTTTCGCGCCACCGTGCGACGGCACTGCTCTCACCTTCGTTAGTTCGTTCGCGCTGCTATGACCATACTAAATCGCGCTACCCTTTGTGCTTTAAGACGGTCACTCGCGTCTTTGGTTCCATGAATAGAGTAATTAGCATTCGGTGGTAGACGCATTAAAGGTGAACATTATTTCATTACTTGCTTGCCAAATGTGACCACCACGCCAATCTCTCTGAACCGTGTATATTTTCTTTCATCGATCTTCTACCCTTCTTTTGTGTATAGAAAAGCTTAGCCAACTGTGCAATTACCCGTAAAAGATCGTTTAAACCTTTCTGGTCATGTGTCAGCCTGCCATGACCTTAAAGGTGTGTACCTCGCAACCTTGAACTTTGACTTTCACTTTCTACAGTTCTGAATACAATATGTAGTACATACTATAGAGAACTTATAATGTATCAGAATTTTTTATAGCAAAAACCAAACGTTAAGTAGCGTCTACGAAATTGAAGTATATGGCAGATTTCTGGAGAACGCAAATTCGCGATAGCTCCACGAATAAGAAAGGAGAGGAGATCGTCTGACAAACGACGCCATCAGCGACGCACGCCGGGCGCATCTTACTTAATTTCCTCGCGGACGAACTTCTTATTATCTTGGACGCTTCCGCGTCGCGCACTTTTTGTCCTCCCCATTTGTAAAACAAAAGAATGAGCTCAGCGGTACTCAGCGTATCTCGCTGTTCACGGGGTGGAAACGGTGGGCAAAATGAATTGGCAACTTTTAATTAAGATGGTATCGTCTCAACGGCATAACACCCGCTTCACCCCTGGTCCCAGCCAAGGCAATCGGTGACAAGGGTGAACCCCGAGGACGTCAAGACGCCGAGCGTACTCGCAATCCTGTAGGATGTTAGAGAAAGAGAATGAGCGCCACTACAGGTTAGGTTACAAAGAGGTGGGGGCGCGGTTAGCATTCTTTTTGTTCATGCCAACTATTCATCATCGGTGACACTTCTCGAGATAGAGGGAGCTCTCTTTCCCCTTGGCTCCGCGACCCCCAGGCTTTCCTAATGGAGCCGCCAACTCGCGGCCTACCCCCGTGCACCCTCCTTCTTCTAAGAGTACGCTTTTCGCTTCCTCCATTCCCCGACTTCCTTCGTTTCCTCTAGACTTCGAAGGATTTTAATTTCCAGCAGCCATCCAGGATAATTCGACTGACGACCCCCAGGGACCTCAGTGGCAGCCCCCTTATACGATAAGGTCTCTCCTTTAATTCCTTCGGATGGAAGTAGCTGAACCTTGAGGACATCGTGAAGAGCCTCGACTATATACAAAGACTCCGCAGGAAGATTTCTTAATCCCCACTATAAAAGGGGTAAAGGGGAGTGTCGATTTACCCAAAAAGCTGTCAAAACTCGTTATTTGGTAAACGGTAGACACAGTGAGCGTAGGTAAGCGTGGCCTTACGTAAAAATAGTAATGGCTTACGAAACCGGCCGGTTTCTGGGAGCCTGTAATTATGACACGTCGTAAATGTATTTTCAGGGCGGTTACTTCTCTCACTCGAAGACCTCTCTCTCTCAATCTTTCTGGAGCTCTCTAACAGTGGACACCCCGAGAAATCGAGAGAGAAGCGCAGTGTTCGCGGAGACAAGACAGTAGCTAATGCGAGATTCAGAAAAAATAAAAATAAAGAAAGAGGCGGAAAAGAGAAGAGAGCAGTAGGTAACCACAGATATGCGTGTCTTCACTAAAATTAGGGGGAGTCACCACGTGGTCAGCGAGCACGCAAGTCAACAGCCCGAAACAATGCTCACGCGACCTGGAGGGTTGCCCCCTACTCATTATCATCAGCATCAGCACTCGGTAGGCCGTTCGTTACATCAGTCGGTTAGTGACTTAGGCGTGTGTTCGCGAAAAGTCATTCCGTCGACACGAAGGTGGTTTTCGAGCGGAGGATGACACAGCGTTAGCACGCTCGACATTCCTTTCATTTTCACTCTCTCCCTCTCTTTCCCTATCTCATCTATTTCCAGGGCATTGTTTTGCCTGAGTATATCGTAAATGCCCTTCGTCAGAATATGTCTGCACAAAGGGATGAAAGAAAATGAAAGATATACAGAAAAAAATCATCGTAGGGGATGAAGTAAAGACGAAAAAACACATTAAAGATTGCCACTCTTTCGTGTACCTGTAAACCTACATTGTAGATTTACATTGTCAGACTGATCGAGAAATACCACGGAGAAAACTCATTACTGAAATATACGCAAGATGTCTACGGGAGCAGGAGAAAAGAAGCATCTCTCACCTAAGGCAAGAAAAAGATCTAAATAATAGATGCACGTAGCACGAAGGGTGCGTAGGCAAATAACGTAATAATGATATGCGTGACGTGTGACGCGTGTGCCATCCTCTGGCACTCTTCCGCTTCATACGCATCTCCTGAGGATCTACTCTTTCCATTCCTCATCCCTAAGGATGTCGCAGCCTACGGGACGTAGGTAGACCACGGAAGATGCTATACATACTGGTCCACCCCTCTTCTTGGCGTAGGAGCCCATCTCGTGGGAGCGGCTGATAAAAACAAATGGCAGCGCGAGAAAAACCTTGAGAAAAGGGGAGGCCTCTCTCTGCTCTTTACCTCTCTTACTCTCTCTCTCTCTCTCTCTCTCTCTCTCTCTCCTGCCACTCCCGCGAGAGAGGGAAATAAAGAAATTACTCGGTGGCATCTGTGTAAACAAACCCAATGAATTCCTGAGGAGTACTCCTCTGCAGCAAGAGGCAGCTCCGCCACTACTCATAGGGAGTGGAAAGAACGTAAGAGTCTCTACTCCCAAAAAGGAAAGTAGCCTGAGGAGGGATCGATCTTCTTAGTGACTATCTCAGAATACAAGGGGGATACTTCCGCTTCCGAGTGACGAAAGGGGTAGATTTGGTAGATTCCAAACTACCAAAGTAATTCCGCTAAGTTAAACCGTATGGATAAACGAAGAAATGGTAACACTGTATATATACGTATATACCGCCATCCCGCTCTTGACTATACCGTTAATAAAGTTAAGATTGCATTATTATAAAAGGGAATCACCGCCAGATAGCAATATAAAGTCAGCGTCATAACGATGCTTTATAACTGTATCATCCCTTGCAAAGGAAAAGGAGCCGAGGGGCACTCCATAGAATATTTAAGCTTCAATTTCATATCTTTTGCGGTGGGTGTTCTCTTGGTGAGTTTCACACGGCCGGATACGGCTGGCGGGGATATTAAAAAAGGAAGAAATTATAAAGTGGCCCGACCCTGATATTTGACACATAATAGAATGGGACGCCCTCTCTCCTTGGTTTGTGCTACCGAGGGTGGGGAGACTTTCTGCCACAGTCCACATTATATGCGATTATTATTCATTATGTACCGTCACTTGCTCTCTTATTCTCTCGTATTATAAATACACGCATTTCTCTTCTCTCCCCCCCCCCCTCACTCCCTCTCTCTCAAAAGGCAATCCTCAGGCGTCACCGTCGTCACCGACGTCGCGATGCGATATAGTGTAGTCAAGTACTGGAGCACTTGCAGATCTCACACTACCACCCTATATAATATACGTATGCGCCTGTAATGCTCTTCATACGCAAAACGCATTGAATTGCAAATGGCGCTTCGCGAAAAGAGAAGCTGAACCAGCCGAATTTTGCATACGCAGGGCTTGACCCGGGTGAACGAGCACATACCCTCCTAAACCCCTTATCCACCCTCACCCTCTCTTTCTCTCTCTAAAGCTATATAGGATCCTTTACTACCATCCCAGCTTCCTTCGTACCCTTACCCTGACTCTCGTACTCCATCCTCCGTTCCTCTCATCCCTTTACATATATATTGGCGAAGTACACGAGAGCCCCGCTCTCTCGCACATATCGTTATGGTTATGGTATTAGGCATGACGCGACGTACAAATAGTTATTCCGACGAAACGACCTCGTACTTCTTGTCAGGACATTTTCCCACTCTCGCGGTCTATTCGGGGTTTCACCCCGACGAGCGACTATCCACCGACAGTATCAAACCTACCACACAATAACCTAACCAACGTAACCAAGAAATCTACCACCTAGAGCAACTAAGAAGCTTCCACTTTCTATATATATTTTACGCTCACCATATTTCATTAATTCTCTTACCTTCCCACAGAATGCGACGCTATCTTTTTATTACCTTTGCACCGAGCAACCATTTAAACTCACGAATGTCGACCAAGCTTCACTCGGCGTACCCTTAATGACTCGTCGAGCAGAGACAAAGGGTTCATTTACGAAGCGGCAGGTGTATCAACTAACTACAGTCCACCGGATTCGTTTCTATCACTGGTAGACAGTAAAGCATTGTACGCTGTAACCATCATTTAACTGCAAGCATCAGACATTAATTTTCTATTTTTTCTTTTTATATAACATATAAGACCTACGTACATTGTCTATATCGTAAGTATTGAAAATTCTCCTTTACGAAGTTATATAATAATTCTAAAGCAATACGTCAAAACAGACACTATAGTATCGGTATACTGTACTATATCAGCTGATATACCATATGCGTAAGGGTTTCTCGCATTTATGTCAGTTAGGTATATATATAGTATATATACTATATCTCCACTAACTAGTAAAGCACCAGTTCCAAAGCCCTGTACCAGAGTAGCTGTCACCTAAGGCGCCTCTTCATCAGATACCGTGACACCGTGCGATCCGGTACGGTATACCTCCTTCCTTGTTAACCAACCTTTACCCACCCTCGTCGTCGTCTCCTACCACGGGTTGTAGTAGCTAGTACCTATGTAAAAGCAACTACAACCCCCGACACCCTGGCTCGCCCAACCTTAAGATATTAAGTACTTTACCCACGATTAGATCTCTCATTGTGCGCCGCTGTGTCAGACAAGCGGTTGGTTAGGCCCCGGGGAGAGGACCGAGACAATGCCAGCTAAGAGACAATTGCTCAGAGCGAGACGCTCTTCTAACTGCTGTATAATTTCCTGCAACGACACCTTCATTGTGCGACGGCATTTCATTCTTATCGCGCTGAGCGCCCAGAGAAAGGGTAGGAGTGGGAGACGCGCTCATTCGAGACACGAGAGAGCGAAAGGCCGAATGAGCGAAAGAGGGACTGCACTGAATGGGGCCAAAAGTGTAAGTGGGAATTCAGATAGGAGGGCAAACCACGAATTCACAGTGCTATCCAGGAAAGAGGGTGCCTTGCGGAGTGCGTTCTCCAGTCCTTTGCTACAATCTCTTGATCGGGAGGACTTTTCATTTTCGCGATTGGGGATGAAAAGTAGAGTGGTAATGACAGAATCAAATGTATTTATTTATTTATATACAAATTCGAGAAGATGTTTTCACTTTTTGAATATAACGTGATATACGTGTTATATAACTCAGATAAGGGCACGCTCTTTGAAAAGTAAGGGTGAACTAGTCGTAGAACTCCTTTTTTCCGTAAGAGAAATCATAAGAACATAAAAGTAAGAAAGGTAAATATTCTCATAGGGAGATAAGAGTTCCGAAATCATTGAAAGAACCACGTGAAACAAGGACAGGAAAAGTTTCAGCGTGAGAAAACGCATAAAGTAAATTCTCTTTGGTGCATCGAGTTTTATACGAGCGCACTTATCTCTCACTGAGCGACAATGCATTCGGAATGCATTCCCATCACGAATTCTACACTATCTCGAACTTTTTATCCATTCCCATAAAAGCGTATATTATCGTGAATACACGTATCTCTCGAGAATACTCAATAGTACCAATCACGAGTGGTTGATCCAGCATGTCCTTTGGTCCCCCCACAAAATCCAGATCTGTGCTCCCCCTTTTATCCCTATAAGAGGTTCAGTTTGTTTTCTCAGCGTGGCTAACCTGAAAACCACTCGAAGGATGGTTCGCTGCTCGCGACAACAAACACACTCTATGGCTATATACTGTACATTACACATACAGCCGTATGATTCAGCATTACATAATAGTCCTGGTACAATCGGATTGCCAGTGTTTGCTCGTAAATGAACTAGCTACAAGCCGTAATACTTCGAGAGAGAGCATCTGGTGCGCGTCTAGGTAATAGACAGAACAGTGCATTCTCATCCTCTTATACCTCCTACCCTCTGTAGATAAAGAGAAATAACCAACCGACTAACTTGACAATTCAACCCCGAGGCAAAATCGCGTTAGCGTCGTTAATGAAGATCTCGTAAATGCAATCGATGACCGCAGGATCCTTTGTTGAAATTGCGCAAAAGCCAGGCGACTTAGGGACGTCGTTGTGTCCCGTGACGTTTTGTAAGCGATCTAGACGTCACTTCCGGGAGATTCGTCAAGACGGAAAGTACTTTACGATGTTAAAATTAATAATTTCACAGTGGAAGATAATGTAGGGGATATTTTGACGATAATTTTAAATATCACGTCATCGATCTTACCAAAAATAATTAAGTATAATTAAAACCCTTCTAATTAATTTATTGAGATTCACAAAGAAAGAAATGTTTAAGAAACAAAGGAAAAGTGGTGTCAGTATCAAGGATGAAATTTAAGGAAACAGAAAGAGGATACATAAAGAGGAAGCAGAAGGGGAGTCAGAATTGCGGAACGCACGCGTTTTTTTCAACATACATTCGCTACGCAAGCCGACCGCAAAATCAGGAATGAATGAAGAAATGACACAATGCAACGGGAACGATGCAACCTAGCGCCCCATCGTCATCCCCATCGTCATCCCCTTTGCTATAACCTACCCTTAGCAACCCTCCAGTCGGCTCATCCATTCATCGAGCATGTAAAAAAACAGGTCGCTTTAAAGAGCGCGGTGATGCGTGCAGTGCCCGACTGGGTGGTTGGTCCTCTTTTCATTGTACTAAAGTTTTCTACTCAACTATGCGCGGCATAGAATGGTATCTGCATGTGACGGATCGCTACAGGATCTGTCAAAAGTCACTGAAGGGAACGCGGGCAGTTTCTTCTTTTCATGAAAATTCTTTTTTTTTCTTCTCAGCACTTCCTGCTACAAGAGCATTATATATATACAATATAATACAATATATATATACAATATACATACAATGAAAAAAGATTTGGCTATTATCACCGATTTTTATTAAAAAATAAAGCTCGTATCAGTTATGTTTCGTATCAAATTATACAAGAAAATTTTTTATTAACTATTTTTTACATAAATGCAGGTGATATACTGATATGCTGATATTACAGTTAGGTGACGTTATATCAGAAAAATAAGAATGCGGAATGTGGATATAGGTTTAAAGGTAGCTAGAGAACTAGGATGGAATTAGACAGGTAGTAGAAGAATGATAGATCATTCGAATGACATGCAGTATGCAATGCTACGTCTCAGCCAAGAACCAACAACGCACCAATAAATTTATTTATACGGGGATTACCTGTAATCCATAGATCGATCAAAATATACCGATCCATTATAGTAATGATGCCCACTCATGTCTTCGTAGCCGCGTGATCCGAATCTCATTGGCTACTACGTTCACAGATAAGTCTTATGTGGCCTAGTTAATCATCTTTCGACCATCATTACCTAACATACTCTTAATAGTTGAATTGCTCTACATTCAATTACTTCAGTTGCATAATATTTATATTGTTAATCACGATATACCATTTCCTCACTGTTCTAACCATGTAAATATTACAGGATAAATTCTTAATATATATATATATATATATGCGTGTGCGTGTGTATGTGTGAATTGCACAACATAACAGAGTTTAGATAAGATATTCTAAAGAATCTTGAAGATCTTAATGGTATTCGCAAACAGAGAAAAGCGAATTTGGATTCGCGTAATAGCGCGTAACGGCATGCTAGTGACGTCACGCAGTTCGGCTTTCCCTGCCTTTCCAGTTCCTCGAATCCCCCGCCAGTTTCCACCTTCGTTCATCCCCCTGAAGCATCCCCCGTTTAGCTATTCCGTCGCGTCCCCACGTTTTCAATCATACACATCAGTGAGTTTCATTATTACCGAATTTAGAGGCATTCCGCTCTCGGCTTTGGCTCTCTCTTTCTCTCTCTCCTTCGTGCGAGCAGCGTCGCAACGTTCTCGCAAAGCCATCGTAACTTCGTATGTAATAAGTTTCGCGGTAATGGATAGGCACCTCTCGATATCACTGCTTCCGAAATAAATTAAACTCGTCCCCCCCTTTTCTTCGTAGGAAGTACCAACCCTTAGACCTACCTCTAACATTAGCCAGAATACTGCGCCATAGACGTTTGACTTTACGAGGTAATACCTACTAAAAGTTACTCTTTTTTCAACCCCATGAAGATGCTCGCGTTAACCGTAACCACGAGCATCCCTGTTGGTTCACTGAAAGGAAACCATATGACGCGTTTCAGCGACGTTTGTTAGATTTATTTATATTTAATTGTGGCCATTGTGTCTGACTGTACACACGTCCGGGACAGACCCACGTGAGTGAGCGTCACGGAGTGAACGATGCTCAACTCGGATAACCTTCTGTCGCTCACAATGAAAACGACGATATGCATGGAAAAGGCAAGTTCTGAATCGTCCGTAATGAAGCTCTATTCGGTTATTATCCTAATGGTTTAACTAATCCAAAATCGCTAAAATGGATCATAGTGATCTTATGGATTCACAGCATCCATAACGGTAAAAATATCCCTAGACTACGTTCCATAATAACACCAGGGATTAATCTGAACAGCGATCGCTATTCGTTACACAGCGAGTGTATATAAGTTTATGGTATTATGGCATTTAAAGTAGCGGAAAATTTAATTAGTTTATGAAGACGATAAGAAAAATATATAAAGACGGCTGATCCTCGCAGCAAACAATTGGTTAGAGACGTCTTATTCGGGTGTTTCGCTATTATCACTATAATATTATCCGGCGCAATATGCTTAAAGTAACTGTCGGCGGACTTATTGTAAACAGAATAGCAGGGTAAATATGTACTCGCAGCAAGAGCTTGTAACGCGTTGCGTTAAAGCATTAATTACAAGAATATGAGATAATACCTTAAGCCCGGGTACAATGTACGTGACAGGCGTACAACTCCTTGAAGCGCGGAAGCCAACGAGCGAACGTCATCTTATCGTCCATATCGCGACACGTTAATTGATCGATTTTTCCGTCATTATTCAACGATAATCTGTCATCCAACCGCGCTTGATCTGGTCTGCGCATTCATAAATTCACTTTCAATCACGTATACGGTAACTGGGAAAACTTAACGAGATAAAGTCGCGTTTAACGGCGCATTTACTGTACACTGTAATAAAAGTCACTTTGGTCGACAAAAAAATTTTCGACGGCCCACGAAACCGGGTACGACTGTCAAATATGATGTGCGCGCACGCGGCTTTTACGGCCGTACTTTGTGGTTTTCCAAAAGTTTCTTATGTTACACTGCGGGCTCCCACTTCCATGAGAGGTTCTCATTTTCCACAAACTGCCGTAAACTCTCGGAATAACCTCAATGCTTTCTCAATACCAAATTCTATATTTTAAGAGCTTCTCGATATATGGATGTCATTGAAATGGGGTTATCGTGTCCTCTTTGAAATACTGATATGATTTCTCATGGTATATTCTATATCGACGTGACAGCATTTAGGGTGGTGAAAGCTTTAAAGTCTGAAGCGCAAATATTTAATGTATTGATATTGAACGATAATCGATTTCTCCGACGGAATTAATATTCAGTTGATTACCACTCTCGTAACGCGACAAAGTAAAGATTCTCCCAGACAGTGCACATCAGCTTCCCTACTAGTCCCACCGCGTGTGTAATATTCCGTGTTAGTGACCTCACGCACGCACATATATGCACAATCACGTATCCGCTTGTATGACGAATACGCTTTCCTGCACGAGGTTAGCTGCGGTTATTTTAACAACGTGGCAACCTCTTTGTAGACCACATGCTTGTAAACCAAGAATGAAGTCTGTTCGTCAGTCGAAAAAATGTGGCCTCTCCGTTTTTTTTCTTTTTTTTTGTTCCAAGGAACACGAATGGATCGTCTAAGTTTTAGGGATGCTGTTAACTTCCTCCATCTTTTTTTTTACACCCTTCTCATTCTACTTGGACATTCGGTGTATACAAGAATCGATCCTATATTTCGCTCGGGAATTTTTAGCTAGGAAATATAGATTATTATAGAAAGACAAAATATCGATTTTTAAAAATATCTTTATACGTCTTTATGGTGATATTGCCCTAGTATCGTCTTCAGAGCAAAGAGTAACTAATCGGTTCTAAGAAATTTTGAAACAGACTAAAATACGTAGAGCTGGTAAAAGATTGAAGTGAAAAACGTCCCTAATCCGTCAGTTGAGAAATCCTAAACCATAAGTAGGTACCTAATATTTCCATAAGACATAAAATCCCTAGAATGGATTCCAGCGTACACGCTTTCGTGTAGAGTAACGAAAAGGTTGGACGCGTATACACGGGATATCAGAAAGTAAGCTCCTTAGGGCGACTCCTCGTGTATGTATTTTTGCCAGACTCTCCAGAGGCTCCTGAGTCACGTTCTATATTTAGATCTGAACGCGGGGAAAAATATGTCGCGCATCATCTTTATATCCGCGAGCCGCGAGATGATGTGTCTTTTATCCTATGCGCGACATGTGTGGTCCAGCGATAGAAAACAGCACCAATTATCTATGGCGTATACATAGATCCATCCGTATTTCATAATCCTTCCATAGGTACCTATGAGGAAGACAAGGACAAAAAAGCTAATGCTTCATTCATATGGTGCCCCATAGAGGTGCTTTGGTGCCTACTTGGTGCATTTGGATAGAAGCCAAAGTAGCGTGGAGGTAGACCTTTCTTTCAGCTTGCAAAACGGTAAGCACCCCTGCGCGTATTTAGACGTCGAGTATTTGGGCGAGTCCACCACGGGGTGAGAAGATGGCAGAACGAAGGGAAATGGTAGGCAGATCTCCCTGAAGGGTGAGACTGAACGGTGTGACAACCCCTCTCTCGTCACGGCAAAGTTTCATCACCACCGCGACGCAAACTCATTCCCAACCCCCGGTTGAACTTCAACCAACAACTTTAGGTCTCCTCGTTTATTCCGGGTGACTGCACTTTCCTTCCATCACAACACTGGAGTCTTCCCTACCTCGCTTTCGCTACCCCATCCCCTTTATCCACGACCTCGACCTCATCTTCTTCTTCCTCTTCTTCATCTTCACCCCCGACTATAGGGCAATCTTCTTCTATGGTAGCTCATACTTTAAACTTCGAATCTCGATCATCGACCACCTTCTTCGAGGAAGCTTTCGGTAAGCATTGCTTCTTCAGGATCTTGAGGTCAATTCCATGAAATTGTAATCTATTCAAAATGACCTTAATATTGACATGCTATGTGATGTACAGTGTTAGCACTCAGCTAGTGCGATATTTAGTGAAATTTCGAAAGAAAAAATTATTATTGGTATGTCGTGATTTTTCTGAACACGATCTTCGCCGCACGCTTTTGGGAATAAGCTACGCGGAAAACAGAAAACTCGACGATGCGAGAGAGGTCTGCGACCTGGAGGTGAGCTGCGAGAGAGCGCAGAAAGGGAGACGTCAGAAGAACGGGGAAGAATTAGCTAATGGCGCACGATGAATCCGTAATGGGTTTGCCTTGTTCCTGGGGCCGCATCGGGATTTGAACGAGTCTGCCGAGGTGTGCTCTGGGCTGGATGCGGTGCGGAACGGTCCCGTACACGAAGGGTGGAAGAAAACACTCGGCAAAGAGGGTGATGGCGCGCTCAAGAGAAAACTTGGGATGTCCTGGGGTGTGTAATACCCCAAGGAATGCAGAAGATGGAAGGATAGATAGCGCCACGTGGGGGAGAAATATGTGCCTTCCTGGGGAGCAAAGGGGTTCCTGCTTTCCACGGGGAGCCAAATAAATGGTGAATCGTTGCGGAAAAGCTAAGAGACTTAAACTTTCGCCGGATGAAATGGTATTTACGGTGGAGGCGCGTATCTGCCATTCTAAATTCAAGGCCGGCGCCATTTTCTCTCTACCCTTTCATATATACCACAAACGTATATCCATTGCAATGCGCATGATACGTCTACAACCAACCTAACAAATTCTAAAATCTCACAGGTACACCGTCATCGTCAATCTCACCGAGTGATGCGCGTGACCATAAAATAGGGCCTATAAAATGTTAGTTGTTACTGTTCTGAAGGAAAAGCCCGATAGCGAGACCACAGGCGCCATGTTAGCTACAGCCATGAAAGTCTTGTCAGGAGCATCGAAAGAGACATAAAAACATAAGCATCTACGTGGCACACGGTGTCGCCTAGGACCGATCTCTCCAAGCGTATAACCCTCAACCATGGGGAACTAGGATCCACTTGCCAGCGACCACTCGTAACAGATAACATTTTATTACGGCGCGGAACATAAACTCGGACAGAATATGTTTGATGAGGTGTCGCGAGACCTCAAAACACTGACCCATATCGATTTATGTTCCTCGGACCGTAGATGTGTTAAATACCCAAGGCAATTTGTTATTTCGGACCTACCCGAATGTCAGAGTGGTTCGCCACGTAGGGACGATAAGAGCCCCACCAAAGATCCCCATAAGGAAGCTCCACTTAATTTTACTAAATTCACACTGGATGGGACCACATGGTGGGATACTTTAAACCTAACGAGAATGTATATGCATTTGTGTCTCTGAGGATTCTTTACGAAGACGAGGTAACCACGCTAAGTACCTTACTAACGCACATACATTCTTCCAATTGTTTCACATTACACAACTGTGCATCGCCATATGCATTTAACCGCATGCAAGCGTTATCTATACTAGCTTTATTGCTTGTTTTACTACCACACGTACATATTCGTATCTTTGGCGCGCCTGTACGTCTTTTGTGAAATAAAAATAACTCACACGACATTCTTAACCATGTTACACCTATTTGATCGCGCAAAGCATATAACCTATGCTCAGCGAGCATGATCGGGAGTCGCGTGCCTGTCATCAATAGATAATGACGGATTTAATTACTCTAACCGATTTCAAACGTTTAATTGCCTTCCGACTCGAAATCTTACAGCAGCTAAGACGACCAAACGGTCTCGTGGCCGCAATCGAGTTAGCCAATTTCCAATCGGTTTCGATCGACGTTTTAATCGACGCCTCAAGCATTTCACCGTTACGACGATCCTCTTGACTATTAATCCTTCCCCATTGGCTGCCGATTAATTTAGACATTAATTGAGATTCTCGCGTGCCGTATTACCTCATCCCGATGAATACTCAAATTACGGGTTCAAGAGAGGACCAATGACAGAGAGATGATCATCTTAGTGCGAGGTTAATCATCTGTTATTGTCGATAAATGAGGGGTACGTGGCGACGCCCCTAGTTATATTCCAAGACCGGTAGACTTCGCGGTAATTCAGAGTTTATCTACGTGCTGCGCAACGGCCGAGAAAAATCTCGACGTTTCCGAGAAGACAATCAAAGAGGCTGCTCCGCGGCGTTGCCCGGCTATTTATGCATAGCCGGTAAAAAAATATAAACAGCGTCAATACACATGCGAACTAGCTCAGGCAGCAGCCAAGTCAAGTTTAGGTTATCGTATGGGTTCGGAACAGCTGTCTATCAGGGGTGCCCAACTTCATTAAATAGAGAGACTATATACATATAAGACCACTAAAGCAGCGACATGGACATTTTTCCAAGAGAGAATTAATCGTTTCCTAATTCCATTCCGCAACGCTTAATACTCATATTACGTTTAATATAAGTGACAGTCTGGGAATACGTGAACATATACATACTACAGGGCGTAATCGTAACCGATACATTATACCGGTTCAAGGTAAAATGCAATCACTTGCAAGAATGATATTCGAAATTATGTAACTAGGGTGTATATAGTGCCTACTATCACTTCCCGCTTAGTATAGTATATACGACAGAAAGGTAAGGCAGCGTATCCCATGCAGCTACAAAAATACCAAGTAGTTGCCCTATAGATCTGCATTGCCAATGTCGCGTGTATCGCGATGGTCGAGTGTGGTTGGGGTATCTTGCAACAGGAATAATAAGAAATGCCTAAAAGAGAAACAAGACTAAGAATAAGCCATATAGAAAGGCGAAATACAAGAAGAAGAAGAAGAAGAAGAGAGACGAAAAGATTGTTGGGAGATGAGGATTGGACCACCACGAAAGGGCTGATGCTGTTTCTCAATGATCCAAACACACTATCAATACCCACGCATTTGGTAATCATATATATCTAAAAACTTCGTGGTATTAAATCTTTAAGATTTTCTTGATCCTTTTACTTCTACTACCCCTTCTCCAAGCATTTTTCTCTTATAATACTTTCTTCAACCTACAGAGACGCTTTCAAGAAACCTGGACCCTTAATCGGGACTTCTGGGACCTCGTAATCGTGACGTTGTAGAACAGTGTATAAAGGAGATGGTTGATCCCATCCTGTTTCCTAGTATACACGATGTACCAAGTCAAAGAAGGTGTCGTTTCCGATGCATCGATATCACGTACACCTGGCGATCGAACACGCCTATCTCCTTACCTCGTCACATTGTGTGCTAATCAACATCGCACATACCGGGAGAGATCCAACTTGTCCTTTTCCAAGAGACGGAGACAAAGACAAACAGTCTTAAAAGCCACATTGATACGATTTGTATATATTTTCACTTCGAACAATAAGTAGTATGAATGTCCTTTGTTTTTACGTGCGATTAATAACGTGAGTGATAACGATAAGCTTTATCTCTGCTACATATATAAGTTCACGCGCAAGTCCGAGAGTAAACCCGTTTGAATAATCAGTCAAGTCGTTAGACCCCTCCCCTCCCTCTCTGATAAGTGTATGTTAATATGACGCTTTTATTTATCCACCTACTTCACACAGAGTGTAGTTATTAGTTTCACACTAGAGCCCATTGCGGGTAACCAATCGATTTCTATGGATATAGGTAGTTCTATGCAATCTGAACTTAGGTTAGGTATAGGATCGGTTTGAATCCCCCCTTAAAAATTGTTTCACGCGATCACCGCGAATCCTCCTCCAGGTACCGATATCTGCTGCTGTTTCTTTGCCGAGGCTTAAGGTACCTTCTTTTCTTCCTTTGGCCCAGGAATGCCTCTCGCGTGATCGAATACTGCCAACTGAGGGAAATTTACTGCATGCGATGAACTCGGCGCACATATATATACACACACATACACACACACACTATATAGCCCTTACTCTCTCTTTAGTTCTCCTTGATACCGTGCTACTCTACAGTTCAGTGGGGATAAAGGCACTGTGCATCACTCATTATAACACTCTCCTTGGCATACTCATCCAAGCTCTTCTGTTATATTACTTGGAATGACAAGTGGTCATGGGTCACTTGTATGAGCTTCGATATCGCCTTAAGTCACCCTTGCATAGAAAGAAGGCACTATTTTGTACTTTGATAAAAGTTGATTATATACAAGAGGGAGTGGCGGTAGATTAAAAAGTCCAATGCGGACATATTTATGGGGAATTTGTAAAAATTAGGAATCTCTATGGTGAAAAGTAGCTTCGAATGGGAATTGGAATTAAATGAGCATGGGGCACGCATAGAGGATAATAATGCAGCTATCGATTACCCGACGGGATTTGGCAATCGTACATAATCGCTCCCCATATTTCATATAAGCGGCTTAATTGATTTTTCCCTTGCGGGAGGCGCGTATTTACGGCTATTTTTAAATCACCGACACCTCGACATTTATGGTGGTGGCTGACGAAATGGAAGGGGTGACCAGGCCGATATTTATCTTTAATATTTAATCGATGCCGCTGAGCCACTTAACGAAATAACCGTAACCGGGGAACTAATAACGTGACGGTACGAAACGCGTCGGGACGCGGAACGTCGTTTATTTGGATTCATTAGCGAGGCAAATGTATTCCTTAAAGACGTTCTGCGAACCTCAAATGGGTTCTCTCGCGCTATACATTCCTCATTCGAGACTTCATTCCTCCAGACCGCTTCTTCCTTATACAATGAAATCACGACATATCGCTGTATATCACAAGCGATGGAAATATTGTCGTTGCGAGATCGTATAGAAGTGTGTAAATTAACTGGTTCTCTAATGGGTACAGTGGCGCCTTTTTTCTCACCTCCACAATCACTACTGGTCGAACGAGACTGTCTAGATGTGATTTTAAGAAGAATCTACGATAATAAAGACTAACTTAAATCAATGAACTATGACAGTCATTGTTAAAGGCCTCCTATGGAAAAATATCATAGATTAGAAGTGTAGTAAACAGTAATATTAATGGGTCTGCCTCCCGCTACGCCGATGCTACTATCTGTCTTGAAGCTATCAATATGACAGGGACATAAGTTTATTACTCATTAACATACTAATTAAATTCACTTTTGCAGTACTACAGAGCTTGCATGATACTGTGAAATTTGAACCGCCGACAGATTTTAATTGGCCATATTACTGATACCGAATCCATCGACTTATCGACATCGCGTAACAGAACGGAATCCAAAGAGTTTTGATATACTCCACCTATCCTGATTATCATGTGTCATGTAAATCAAAAAATTATGAATAAAATATCTAGCCCATACACAGCTCGATATTAATGGTCCGTGAAAGGGATACCCGCATCACTCGCAAATGTTATTCCCTCTACTTTCAAAAATGTTCCTCTCTAAGCTTATCTATGTACTTCCACTATTTCGCTCGCTTACTATGGTGAGCGCTTAAATTTTTGAATCATTGAAATGGTATAATACGAAACGATTTCATGATATTAGAGAACGTCGATGAGTATTCCACCGCTGTAAAGTTTTTGATGGCCCTGAAAAGAGCCTCTTGATATCAAAGCGCTAATAATCTGTCCAAAATCCATTTCGATCAATCAATTGATTGAGACGATTTTGAATGGAGTTGATCAAGTTACTGAAAAAAAATGGAGCGCCGCCTTGAAGTACTTCCCATGTTTCTCTCACATATGCAAAAGAGTTTCAGATTTCAGGACCACCAAAAACTTTACAGCGGCGAAATACTCATGAACGTTCTCTATCATTAAAACGTTTCGTATTATACGATTAAAAAGATTAAAGAAATTAAGAGCTCACCTTAGCAAGAGAGCGATAGTAGGTGAAGTACATGGATAGGCTTAGAGAGGGATTTCTTCGAAAGTAGAAGGAATAGCATTTGCGAGTAATGTGGGCATCCCTTCAACGGATCATTAATGGCGAGCTGTGTACAAATACCACGCGATTCTATGACTATTTATGATGCCAATCATCATGGGGCGTGTGGCAGTTAAAATCTACAAGAATTTCCAAAAATCAAAATGTTCTTCCATGTTATTGTGCCATCCCAATAACAAAACCTACTAGAAGCTCTATGCTCAAAAACAATCATTATATGTATATCTACATACACGTATACATGGATACATATAAAAAAACGTCCTCCAGACGCAATGAAGAAGAATCAGGATTAAAGAGAAAAATAGAAGGTAGTGTAGAAAGTTCACGACATGAAGCCCTCATTATGCCCGGAGTAACTCGGCACGGAGTGTACGGCGCGGAGAATGAGAAAAAGGCAGCCGATAACCAGCAGATACCAGGGCGACTCTGAAAACACAGAAAACAGAGAATCAGCCTCATTACTTCTATCTTCCTCCTCCTCCTCCAAGTTCCAGGAATTCTCCGTGATCTTTAGTCCCAAGCCGAGAACTCGCGCCCGGCACAAACTTTGATAGTTGTCAGAAAGCAACGGATATATCTGTCCTCCCCCTTGTTGTACGTTGGTAGCCCTGCTCTTGCAGCGCACCTATTCGACTCGTAGGATGTCGATGACACCATGTAGCCCGCGGATGCCGAGGACCCGCACGAAACCTTCCTAATGGGTAGGTGGTACACGCTTTGGAGAGAGCACCAGCAGCATATACCAGAGGATCACGAGGAAAGAGGAAAGAGGTAACTCGTTCCTCTCGATTCGAAAAACCGGAATCCCGAGGATATTCTCGGCGATAGCATGGATACGTCCTCGAAGGATGGTCGCAAGCTGGTACACCAGCTAGTGGCTCTGGTGCTGGTACTTTGATACCAGGAATATACATACTGCATGATGCTTCTACTATAGTCCCATCTAAAGGTAACAATACCGTAGTAACGATGCTGGTACTACCTGGTGTTGCTGATGGTGGTGAGCGACGAAGACGCTCTCGCGGTAGCTTCTGCTAGTTTGTGCGTTCCTGTAGCTAGCAATGGGAATCGAGTGAGAAACTAAGGTAGTAGATGGTATCTAATGGCAACCGGGTCGACGGATTAACGGTGGGTGGTGTGGGAGCAGAGTTGATGTCGTATAGAGAAAAAACGAGAAAGAGAGTATAAGAGACTCGAGGGAAGAGGTTATGGTAATCATTGATAGAAAAGGGACACTGGGTATAAAGAAAGAGAGACAATGAATAGACAGAAAAATGGTATGCGTAATGAAATGAGCAGCAAATGGTCGGTTGGATATAGTGACAGGGCTGGCCCAGCGATATTATCTTCAACATTAGGTAACTAAGCAGTAGTATATATATACTTGCACATAGAAAACGGTATAGAACTGTGTAAGCCTAAGCGTTAATATTGTCGACGCGTGTGCGTGCATCTTCCCGTTCGATAATTGGCGGAGCGGGGTCGAGGTGCGGGTGCTACTATCAACCATCGTTTAAAATATAAATAATAATATAATTGAGAATTGACGAGAGGATAGCATGCCGTGAGCAGCCTTGTTTACCGCGAGGATCGATTCATTAGATCGTTATGTCTCTCAGGGGTTCTCACTGTAAACCCATAAAACTGTAAGCATTATGTATATGCGTGCGAGACTTAACACGATAATTAAAAAAAAATATTAAAAATATCCAAGGTTCACGTAAATTCTCTGGCAAGAGAATGAAGAAAAATAAAAAAAGGACAACGAAGAGCGACTGAGATTTGATCTTCTAGTACCGGATCGCAAGATGATATTTAATGGCAACGAAGCACGAGCACGAAAGTCGAAAGCGTTGAAATACCAAAGTCACGATTCTCGTGATACGACACGATAGATCGAGCTCTTCTCACGTACCGAGGCGTGTTATGGGTAATTAGCTGACGGGACACTGTGAATATTAAATATACCGTCATGGTAGACACGGTTCGCGGCACTATCTTAAAACCATTTATTTTCCCGCGTGATGTAATATCGCAGGCTCTGATTGTTATTGATCAGCCGCTTTGTCTTGTGTGGAGCACACGCCACGGCCTATAATGTTGGCACGACAGGGAATATATAGACGACGGACCTTAATGAATCTTTATGGGATGATGTCGTGAACTTGTATTCCCTCCGGTGACTGACTGAACCCGACCGTTGCCCATTGGCGCACTTTCCTTATACGATCTCTGAGGATCCTTGTGACGTATAGCTCCGGGTGCGTTATAATTATCGTGTTTAAGGGACGAGTCGCGACGTCGAGTCAATGAGGTATAAGACCTTAACGAGGACTGTAGCCACTTTGTTAACGCGATCGCACTTCTTGGCCTCGAGACATTAAGACACTTTCTGCAAGTGCTATTGATTTGAGTATGTAGAGTGATACGTACTGTATACCGGGCAGTCCTGTCTTTGCGCAAAATATAATGAATTATTTTGTTAAGAGGTTAGAGACAGGAAAGACCAGTCAAGGGATCGCTTGAATGTAGTTACGCCACTGTGACCGTCCGCTCATTAGCCTCTCGGCAATGCGTTTCCACGAGTGTTGACGTGCTCGTATATGTTTGTAAAATTTGAAGGGTGTGTACGCGCGTCCCACCTCGCATCTTGATTGTCATCAACTCGTTCATTGCGTGATATTGTCATTAGGAGACAGCTAGTAGGTCCGCTATGTTACCCCAACAAACCTACTTTCAGCTCGATATATCCATGACCCATGGTTTGACATTCAGTGTCGTCCTTATCCTTATCCTCGTAACCTCGAGGGTTAAGACTTATGCAAATTATTGGCAAATCCTATAAGAATGCTACTCGCGAAACTTAAGAACTCAATGGCAAATTTAGTAGCGTTCTAGTCCACGTGGGAAAAACGGTGATGTAAATACAAACGCACGAAATACATAAAAAATAAAAATTAAAGAAAGTCAACCTATTTGAATATACGAAAATGTGGGACTTACCAGGGTCGGATGAATCCAGGCTGGTCGGGGCCTGTTGGCTAAGGGGACCTGGTGTACCACCGCTACCAGGGCTACGTGCGTCGTCATTTCCACCCGCACCAGGGTACGATAGCGACGAGGAGGGTGGCCTCTGAAATGTCAAGAAAAACAGAATAATTAGCAACTGCGATCAATACCAGTCAATGTTAATATCTAATGATATTCCATACAGTTTATAATGATGTATGAAAAAGTAGGCGACTACGTTACACGAAAGGAAAAGGAATAAAAATGTTTGAAAAAAGAATAATACAAATTGTCGATTACACCGACCTGACCATGGCGCGATTTCGATCTCTATTAAAGGCAGGGCACAACATACTCTTCGAAAATATGCCTGTGGAATAGTGAGCGAACGATCGAGTGTTGTGTGGACGCGGTTATTTTACGAATGAGCATACGCATGTGCGCTGCGTATGTCAAAAGCTATTACAGGGTATATATTATTTATTCCATAGATGTAGCTGGCTGATAAGGATACCGTGCGTCCACAAACGAATAGCATGCACTCTAATCTAAGCCCGTCGACCAGTGCAGTGTACGGTTGGGATCGATACATCAAGAAATTTATAAACTTCAAAAATACATACGAATGAGACACATTAATCGATAATAATATAACGATACAATCTATATGAATGTTAAAAATTAATTTCTGTAATGCATTTCGTATAGTAGACAATTAAAACAAAATACATGACACCACGCACGGTACGCAACTTTTTTTATCAATGGTTATGTATTACACTTTTTTTATTAATTATAATGTATATGCTATTATCTAATTTTCCTTCAGGTAAGTTCATTTAAGCGATTTAATATTTTTGTGTGTATTCATTACAGTTATAATTGTGTCTTAACTAGAACCAAAATCTTCGCGACTGTATTATTATACCATAACGACGGTGCGCGTGCAACGCACGAATCTTTTGACATCAAGGAGTAAAATATCTGAGTATCACGTCTGGCCGAGGCAACACTGAGTGACAGCTACTCCCACATACTGTCATAGGCGTCATGTTCACAATCGTTTCATCTCCTTCCCGCACTTGCCCACACCTCTTATATATGGTTAGAATCATTACGAGACCGAAACTAGAGACCCTTACTTTGGTCAGAGACCACTTGGCCATAATCATCTCTATATAACAACGGAGCATATACTATTATTATTCCACGAATTTCACTAGCCACCCAATTAAATCACGACAAACATGATCCATAACTACTTTAAAACGTGCCTGACCTACGCTATCGGACAGTTCAAACCCTTCTTAATGCCAATAACCAATATCGTGTACACGTTCACTACGGAAAGATCAATCATTTTCTAAGCCTCCCCTCCTTTCCATTCTCTCTTTCTATATATATATATATATCTACATATATTCTCTCCATACTATAATCACAGAAGGGAAGCGATACATTAATATAGTGCAGTATCATCTATTCGTCGATTTCAGGCATGCAGAGTCTCTAGATCACGCGAGCAAGTAAGTACAAGAGTGGTAACAAGTAAAGGGGACATTAATAATGCATCGGCCGTCGCCAGGCTGTTTCCTACTCGCAGCAAGTACGAAGCAGGCATCATCAGGCAGTTTGCTCTTCGCTCTCCTCGAGGATGGGTTCTGCTTCCAGTGGTAGCTAGCAGCGTCTCATCACGTCTTTTGGTAATTGCCAGAGTATTTTGGATGAGCGAGGGCAGACACTCGCCTGCCATTACCATACGGGCAGTGTTACCGTATCTCTAGCCTGACTGACGTCACTTCCTACTAAACGTTGGATCGTCGTTTTTTAAGTGGTTAGGGTCCACATACGTGACTTGTGTCGATGCAATGATAAACGGTTAACGCACTGACGAGCAACGCGCTCTCGTTCGCCCCCGATCCACTCTTAGAGCGTTATTCGACAAACCGGATGTCTGGCCCTTAAATAAATCAGTGCCCGCATCTCGTATAGGTATCTCACTGAATTTCTATATCTAAGTTTGTAATAATCGTAATCACGGGAAAAAGATACCCTAAGACTTCGTGCGGATGAGCGAGATAACGGATATCGTGTATAAAGATATACATAGGTATACTCGATGACGTTTAATTTCTTGATCATGACCGATGGCGTTGAAGACTTTAAAATATCGTGATGGGTTTCTTGTTTAGAAGGGCACACTGGGAGTTCGTGAAGAAAGTACTTTCGCGCGCAGTACTCTCTAAAAATGAATCAGGGAAAATTTTAATGATTGTTTCAGTTGTTTGAAAATTCACTGAAGAAATAGTGATTTCAGGTCTAATCCACTGCTAAATCAGTGGTTTCGTGTAAATAGGATCCCTATAATAGGTTCATTGTGGCGTTACTATATTGTTTGTCGCATTGTCACCTCGAGTGCTAGTCGCTGCTGGTGATACTGACTGGTCGTACTAACGAACAGTGAATTGATGCAGCTTCTAATAGTGTTATGCTTATATGGTACTTTTCTTTGCGATGTATGTAAGTCATGTTGTACATATTCGCACAATTGCTTGTAGCGACAGTAATTTTGATCTTCCATATATTTCTATGTACAATAAATATTGACGATTATAATTCTTAATCGAAGTAAAACTTACAAATTGGGCTGGTGGCTCAGTGGGTAGAGTGTCACACTCCTCACTTCGAGCATTTCGACGACAGCAGGTTCCAAGTCCCACTCACGGAAGTGCAAATAGATGTATATACCAACCACGAGTTACACACGAAATTAGATAACTAAAATTTTCCTTTAATTGTGAATCTTATCCATTTAATTACCGGTAAAATCCATATCAAACATTCATATTGCATAAATAAATGTATATAAAAAATTTTGGTCTATGCAACGATTCAATCAGTCGGTATGTCGATTTCATTGATTCAATTAGTAGAATTACACTGATTGTCAGTGGTATACTTATAACTGCGACGATCAGGGACTATTAACTGATAATCAGTGAATATTCACTGATTCATTTTAAAAGAGTAATGTCATTAATATAACAAAAAAAAACAAGGGAATGAGGAAGACAAATAATGAATATAACATAAAGAAACGCATATGCACGGTTCTATAGTGTAAGAATGAGATAGGTAGAGCATTCGCTATTACGTTATTATAAGGGTATAACAACCATAGATCGCCACACGCCGGACGTCATCCAAGACGGAAAACAATAAATTATACAGGCGTCTTAAAGGCGTCGGAATCCACGGTAGCCGGATCCCGAGCAATGTGCGGAATCGCCACGCGATGACTTACGGCCGCACGACGCTGTGCGAGTCATTGTACGTAAGTATTAATTGGTCGCCTTAATGGTATATAATTACATAATTAGCAGTCGAGCATTAGTACCGCTGACTAGTTTACGGCCAAGATACGTAAATCTCCGCAATTAATTTATTGGTCCGCGCACGAGCGCGCATCCGAGAACCAGAAGTGTGTCTAGATTATATTATATAACCATAAGTATATGGGACAGGGACACATAAGTATTATTGTGACCATATGCCCACGTTAAACTGAAATATACATAGTCCGAGAACATTCCAGGATAACATTCTAGTCTCTTTCAGGGTACTATAATAGTGCCGGCTCTCGCTCTTGAATTTCTCGCGGCGATACCACGAGGCGTTGGGATCATAAATAACGATTTATTGCACTAGTGGCTCCGCTCGACGGATTATCTTACCGTTATGTCAGCAAGGCGTACAATTATATTTACGCTCACCACGTAATGGAATTCCCGGCTGTCACTTTCGCGTGTATTATACTTGCACTATATTTCTATAGAACAACCCTTGAAATTCAGTAAGAGGATACCGTAAAGGTAATTATGATAACAGTATACGTATGCAGGGATACAAAGTCGAACTATTAGCAAATCAGTACCAAGTTCAGGAGATTCATTCATACTGTGAGAAATAAGAAGATGGCTGCCCTAAAAGTGGAATTGTTCTTGCGGCCCAAGAATATATACAACCCTTTGACCCATGGCAATTCTAAGTCACCCTATGAGTTCTGGGACCAATGAAAAATTAAGTAGAAGGTTCCCGCTTGGTCTAAGAAGACTTAAGAAATTTTGTATAGAAAAGTATATGCTTAAGGGTCAAGGAGTCCCTTGGCTTCGAGGTTGCAGCCCTTAACAAGGTCTACTACACCTGACCGGGAATGGAATTTAAAACGGTCATATAAACGGAACAAATTTATGGCGGTCATAGTCGTCCGAACGAGGCAGACATAAGGCGCACGACGTTCACCATGAGAAGACGACGCGTCAGGACAGCCGTAAATATGGAATCCAGGGATTTTGTTTGTCAATAAAAACCGGAGTCAGATTTGTAGTGCGGGTGTTGTAGCTTTTACGATGCCTACTGCAAGCAACGATGGGTCTATGCCATTGGCGGCAGGCAGCTTAGTCATATGGGCTCCCACAGCCGCCGGGTTTGACCCCAACTCTTCACAGATTTAACCCGCAGCATATCCAGCTCGCCTCTCAATTAGACACCGACGCCTAATACTCGCCGTCAAGCCCTCTATCTAGAGAACTCTATCCCGAAGGATTCGCACTGCTGATACCATATATTCAATTTTTTAATAAAAATTAATTTGTCTCTCTATACGCCTATGTATAATTCAATCCATTGTCTAAATCTTGTACCGCTAGGTATACCTATTTCACTTCACCACAAATCAAAATTTCAAATTATTTACAGTAATTTCAATTCTACTTTGTACTTATCCTGTTTTCCCGCTCTTCTGTCGTATCCGTACACCTTCATTCGTACAGTCTCAACGAAATATTGTTGCGAGCGTTTCGTAGGTTATGCAGAACTTGTAGAGGAAAGCATACCACGGGTGATAAATGCCAGAGCAATTACGTATTGACAGTCGACACTGCATCACTCTCCGGTACTAGTATGCGTTGTAGCCTCTCTCTATTCTCTCACTCTTTACACATCTCTCTCAATCTCACTCTCTCTCACGTTCCCGCATTATACTCTCTCTTCCTCGGTCTATCCGCATCTTTCGCTCTCTCTGTATATCAGCCATGCCGTTGTGCACGAGGTTCGAAGTCCGGAATGCTCGCACCGACAATACGGCTGGTTGTCCATGGACTAGCAGCCCGATTACGGGCACAGATCATACTGATGGTACAATATTACGTTATACGGGAATCGATACGACCTGAACAAAGCTTCGATTCTCTTACCGATGAATGTTCAGGATATCCTGGTACATGTTAAGAGGAATGAATAGATACCGATGCTGTATCCTCTATGGGAACATTATTTTTCCCTAGTAATGAGCTGAAGGAACTTGACCAGGGATAGTCGTTGGCTTGTGTCTACAGTTTTTGAGAGGCACAAGGGCTCTGGGACCGACGGCTAGGAGGTAAGAGAAGGACCAGCACTCTTCCAGCTGATGGATCTAATCAACATTCCTCCCTAATCACGCTGGCTCCTTCCCTTTTCCTTCATACGTCTCTTCCACGACTACTATACTAGCTCACTCTTTTTCTTCATCTTCTCCATTCGTTCCTTCACTCTTCCTAAGGCCCTTCTTCTCGACTCATCCCGAACTGCAAGTGCCTCGTCGTTCTCCCAGGATGCATTCGTTTTAATTTACCCTCCCGATAAATTAGACTCACAAATGATCGCTTCTCAAAAACTTCTACAGAATCCGGAGCTCCTTGTACATTCGAACCATAGTACCAATGTCCCATGACGATTTTTCTACCAGAAACTAAGACAGCCCACCGAAAGATTTCGTATGTAAAAGCCTACAGGTACCCATAATACTTGTATTTGACCCATGAGAAATATCAAAACTCCAAATGACGTAGTCACGTTCTCCATCCGATCGACGTTCTCAGACGCATCCGGTAATTCGGTATCGCGCGTTACAAAAAAATCCCATTCGCATTAATGTACACTGCGATATCACAGGTACTAGAATCACCTTGGTCCGAGATATCCGAGTGTTTTAAGACGTGAGCTACAGTCAAGATTGGGCGGGGTCGTGAGCTGTGAGCTGCAGTCAATGTAACGTCTATGGTTGCAGGTACAGCGATAGGAACAGCACCAATGGAGGACTCATATCTGGTGGCACGGTGGCGGCGTTCTTCGGCTAATTGGTTTCCCGTGTTGGCTCTCCCTCGGGATAAGACTCTACCCACCACAACTACCACCACACCACCATAACCTACTCCCGTTCTCGCCAGTCCTATCCGATGACATCCCTTCGCACTGAGTATATATATTCGGCTTGGCACTGGCCCCCGATGCTAAGTCTATGACGCGAGCTTTTAATAAGGCTCACGCGTCCGCGCCCGCTCGCGCCAGTGAGTGTACAATAAGCCCAACAAGAGAACGCTAACGATTGCCAAGAGGCAACATCTTATCGCGAACTGCAATCGCATTAGCGGACAGTGACGCCCAGCCCCGTTTCATTAGTGAAAAATAATTGACGGCTGCCTCGAGGAAGGATAGTCGTTACGAGAATTGCCCAAGCAGGAGTGCGGCTTTCTCGCAGCTGCTTACGAATGTACTTATCGAATCGACTTGCAACTGCGAGAATTGATTTAATTACGATAGTTGACCATGTATTGAAAGGCGACAACATTTATACTGGGATAAAGATACTGACTATCGAAATATTTCCTATCGCGCTACCACAGAGTTATAGACGTATTATAGGATTATAAAGACAATACAGTGAGAACCACTGATCAAGAGAGATGAACCGGACGGACGGAGCCTTGATAGCGGCCACTCTACCCACATATGTTCACGCATTCACACAACCGGTGCATACACATATGCCGAGAAATGCATTGACATTGCAGCTATACTATACCGTACGTAACGTGTGCATGCAGACCTACGGTTGGTTTACCTTCGATGCTAAACAAAAACAGTAAAACGTATAATATTAGAATTGTCTGGAGTCTAGAGTTCATCTAGAAAGTTTCCACTTTTTTATTTAGTACAAGAAGCTTGATTTACATGTTTGATATCGTCGGTCTAAAACCGGCGTCAGTCAGTTGTTTCCATCCGTGAGTTTTAGACAGTTCGTCAGACAGGAAGACAGACAGACAGACAGGTAAATTCCTGGATACACACACGCCACACCCGGAGGTGTCATGGTTTGATCGTACGTCACCAGGGAGATCCACCTCCCTTTTCTCAGAATATGGACCCGTACCATAAAGCGTATACATATTTAATAGCAACCACGTACGGCACGCTTCATACGAGATGCAAATTGTTATGAAAGCTTAGTCGTACGTTGGCTTTTGGAATATAACCTATATGGGAACAGGGTCGCGAGGATCCCATGCATGATGAAAAATATGGTATCCCCCTATACAGAAGACTGGTTTCAAACCCCTAAGTAGAATAGTACTCCCTTAGGAAGGCAGAAAAAGCTTTTGCCAAGGAACCGCGAATACAGGAATAGCAGATAACGGAAAGAAATAACAAGAGAAAGAGACAGACGAGCAAAAGAATGAAAAAAGGGACGAAGAAAATGGAGGGGATTCCGGAAGTAATCGTCAAAAACGAAGAATCGAGTGTCAAGCTCGACGTCAGAAGGCATTGAAATCACGAATAAAGCGTCCCTCGTGCGGAAGGCTTCCGGTGTTCTGTTGTACCTATCACAAAACGCAATTAGCAAACTAGACCGTGTGCAGATATCAACGTACGGTCCTGTTGTACTGGTCGTTTCATTATCGGATAGAAGTGCGTAATTAGCCAACTAGTCGTGCTCACTAATAATAAACTCATGTAATTGAATGCTCGTGGAGTTTGAACAGCAGCTAGGTGACGGCGGACAGCGTAGTGTCTCTTCAATGTGTCGCCTTGCGCGAGCCTCATGGCTACCTTGAATGAATAGGCTCGTGTTATTGTCTGTACGTGCGACAATTTTTGTCGTTTACCATCACAATGCGGACATAATGAATCTATTTATGGAGCGGGGGACGTACGCCGCCTCCATAACACGAGACGGCAGCCGGCGCCGAAAGTGCGCCCACGTTTTAAAAATACGATTAAGGCTATTCGAAATAGGAAGAAGGTGATCGTGACCTTATATCTATCCTGGGTCAGAGAATGATAGCATTGGGACTGACGTGAAACGAGATGAAAATTAGGAGGGCCCGTATCGACGGTCATTGGCATGCACCGACAGTCCTCACAACCGAGGAATCCTGACTACTGGCTCTCTCAGGTTGACTAACCCGAGCCGTCCTTGTGGATCCTGAACGTAGACCAGAGAGTGGACCCACCTTTGTACGAGGTAGAGACGCCACGGTTGTTAAGAGGAAATGGTTTTTAAGAGGGAGTGTTGGGTCATTCGCTCACCTTATGCCTGCGTACGGCTGTCATTCGAAACACGCAACACTCGCATGCCACGCTATTATTACTCCACTGACCATATAGCAGTATCTCTTTCAGTTGCAGTGCACGCGCGTGCGTTTTGCAGTTGGCTGTTTAAAGACCTCGCCGGATAAGAAATCTGTGCGATTCACCAAATGCATCAGTGATACAGATCAGTTTTCTATCGGAGTTCTATTTTTAAAAAAACGTAACAGGCACCATCTATAGTGTACGAACCCAATCTGTGAATGAAGGATACAATGTTGTGACGTTGGTACAGTGGGACTTTTAAGTCATTTGGAAATATAATATTTCCATCAACGACTGTGTTGATCTATCACAATTTGTAAGGTTATTAAAGCAAATGAGAAATCCAGAAACTGCATGTAAATAATCCTCGTAAAACACACGCGATGTGTACGAGTATCTTAATTACCAAGTTGAAGATAAAATGGGGCAGAAGAACAGGACTGATGTGAATGGGACTGCTCACTCTCAGCTCGCCACAGGAAGTCTTTAGTCCGACTTCTCTAGCTCGTGTGCGCCATGTCAGTATCGTTATACCCTCTTACGCTTTACGGCAGTGGCACCGACGCTGTATAATTATCATATTACGATTATGTTTATGGTTTACCATGGTTCTAATTAGATATGTACGCAACGTGCAACGCTACAAGAACTTCCGACTGTTTATCGCAATGTTCACTCCTATATCCCACGTTGATATAGTTTCCTCTTATTAAATCTCTAACCGCATCGATATCTACTGATCACAATACGTCAGAAGTGCATTTAATAATCGTTTCCCTCAAAATCTCACGGCGATCCTGGAAGGTGTGGCTTCTTAAGTAACGGCTGACTGCCAACCAGCAATCCGCGAGGCAGTTTCGATCGTCTTGCGTGAATATAACAGTTCATTGGCCAATCGGCGATTACCGGCTGACTCTCCATTGCACGTGTAAGACACAGGAGGGGGACTGTAGATAACGATCTACAAGCGGAAATCTGTCTTCCAAGTGGGATCGATAAGCGAGTCTCGCCTGGTGTAACGTAGGAATTTAACGATGGTAGTTAAATGACGTAAATATAATAACATCGACATGTCCCGTAAGCAGAAGCTGCCTTATCGGTGGGTGAGGATTAGCGAGCTGATAGCTCGTCCAATATTCTGACTAATATATATGCTCTGCCAAATAACACAGCGGAAACTATGTACAATCGAGTCGTCGTAATACACTCCGATAAGAAATACAGATCGGAATTGATCAGAATAAATCACGAGGAGCATGTAAATATGATTAACGAAAAATCATGTACTGTATATCTAAAACATATAGCCGAAGTTGCAGATTATCCAAGTTATCGAGTAGACAATTTCATTCGTCCTACGTGATATATTTTAATATGCCTCGACGATGGCTTAACCGGCTATCGTTCGGAAGGCCGTACCACGTGACGTTTCCCAGATTATGGAAAAGCAAGCGCGAACAGAAATACCGAGCTCGAACGCTTATGGCTTTATGATACACACCTTCGCGGACGCGCACGAGCGCCTTTAAATTGCTTAACAGGTTATAAACCGTTGAAACGTATCGGCGATGCTCGCCGCTTCGTGGCGAAGCGCGCGGTAACTGTTATGATACAGGGCCTTTGACAGCTTTATAGAAAAAGCCAAATGGATTATCACCCTATTTAAAGGAGCCATAATTCACTCTTAGCGCCCTTTACATCCCACTGCGTTCCGTCAACGCAGGCGTACGTATCTTCGATCCCCGCGCCATATATGTGTATAAGAATCCAAAGATCTGGACTATGGTATGAATAATAGAAAAAGGGACCAGAAAATAGAAAAGGGATCGAAAACCCACACCATGTTCACCACTGCTCTGTCACGTAAAAAAGCAAAGGCAACACCGGTCAGTTTTGGCCCCTTTTTACGTTCCGGCAGTTCAAACTAATTCGAATAACCCAGTGACCGAGGAGCGAACGAGCTAGCAAGGCAATGAGCTATGGTGAGCGAACGAGTATACGAGTCGAGACGGAATTAGGGGACGCGTAGACGGTTGGGCGGATGTGTCGAGTGATGTACTTCCGGTTATTGAACGCCGTCTGAAGGCTGAAGCGAGGCCGGCAGTCTCTAGACTCCTAGGCGGCACCTGGGCCCCTGTTTATGGACTGTTCAGGACCAGGGAACGCATCCTGGGACCTAGATAGTCCTGATTAAATATGCAGAAAGGATATCCTTCGTGCGGGCGGTACCATCTGTCCATTTTATTGGTTCGCGGACCAAAAACTCTTCTTTACTTCATCGTTATGTCTCGTTTTTTTTGTTTCTATTTTTTCTTCTCTGCTTTTTTCTCCTGTATAGGGGCCCTTCTATCCTTTTTTATATTTTTTTCTTTCTTCTATATTACTCTCCTGTTCCACCACTTCGTAGATCTCGGACAATTTTCGGGTGCGCTCGAGCATGTCGGAAAAGCGTCTAATTAAACGAGGAGCGTGATTAATGCGAGGGACGTTTCCAACTAGACGACACGACAGAAAATCGTTGTGCCGAGGCACTCGATGACATTAAACTTTCTGTTTGCAGATTTTTATCTAAATAATATCGCGCGTGTTTTCTTCTCCTCAGCAACAACGTTTCATGTTAACTGTCTGTCGACACGCACTTAGGTAGCTTGAATGGTTTATAATTGCACATTGTAGATATGCAATAAGATTATCAGTCAATATTTTCGCAACTCGACACTATACTGCCTTCCGCTGCAAAATTTTTCAACAGTCCCATCTCTATATAGTCCGTGTACAAGTTCAATGTGCTTTTTTTTGACAGATTGAAAACAATGAAGTCTCCAGCAAGCCACACGTGGCTCTGCATACAATTTTTGTCATAAAATATGCACGTGCGTGGTTTTACACTGAAATATATCTTATTTTTCTATTTTGGCATATATTTCCGTAATTTTATGAAAAGCCACGTATGAGTTACTAAGGATTGCGTTGTTTGCGAACTGTAAAAAAAACACTGAACCCGTGGACCGACTATAGGCCCATACTGATAATGCTGATCGGGTCCGATAACTCTAACAGTTTACTTACACGCTTTAAACCCCTCTCCACCCGCTGACTCTACCTCTTTACACATAAAAGCTTTTTTAACAAAACAAATAAAATACTGTACACATTAAGCCTCTAGAATTTTTAGGTATATTCAACATATCAGTGTCTGCAGAAAGTCCCTTTCCTGCGCACATTCGATTAAGTTCGATTTAACGCGCTGGTACGATAGTTGGCTTCGTTGGCGGGTAGAACAGTCAATTTAGAGCAGTGTGAGAGCGTGACGGCCACGTTAGGTTATGTAATAACGTGTAACGTGTGGCGACAGTAAGTGAAGCACTCCTGTCCTGCTCGACCTTTTGAGAGGGTTGCACGTTGTTCCAACTTGTTGGTTTTTGCACCAAATGACACGCAGGGGGTGGCCGCCGGTCATTATGTGAACAGTTTTTTGTTTGCATTGCTATCAAACCGTAACCGTTTGCATCCGGCGCGCCAATGCATTACGGGTCATTTTCTGTACGGGAGCGACTGGGCGTGCATCGTTAGGAAATATGCAACGCCTCGTAAAATGACACCCCGCAATGGGCCAGCGTTCACAGTTCTGTGAGATAATGTCGATATAATGACACGCTTGACAGCTACAACCATACATAGGTTTAATAGGACATTTCGAGGAGCTAATTGTTAAAACTGTCGATCAGCTATAAAAAATGTCTACCGATCCACTAGAGACAATACACAAAACAAGCGACAAGGGATGATAAATTCGAAAAAATAAAATAGAAATATCCTATTATTCTGCTTACATTTATCATTCTATATAAAAAAAATCCCATTCACTATGCTGCTCTCACAATGAGCAGCAAACGTACATGGGCCAAGTCATAGCTCGCATTAGCATAGACTAATGAATATGTTAAATCAATTTCACAAAACGAGTGAGCTCAGGCATAAGTGGCCGTGCACACAGAACGAGCCGGCAGGTCTGTTATTATTGTAATTGCCGCGCGTGTAAAACCGCGTGTGGAAAATGAGCCTAATGTGACGTGTGCGGGCGTACCAATGTATATATATACACCGAAAGCATTGCAAAGACTCCATGAATCGTACTATCAGTCGAAACTCTCTGCACTCTCGGAGCATGCAAATATATAGAAGATTCACATATGTGATTATGCGAACACTTGCATTCAATGACGTTTACACATATCCAACTGAACGCATACCACGCACTCAGTACAGTGCAACGGTATGCAAAGGCTTGTTTGTTTAATGAGGGAAGCGAATCTTAAGGCGATTCAAACTTTTTCGAGAATGGCGAACGTGCGCGAAATCTTACACGCTTTACAGTATCCATATGTCGAGAGAAAAGGAAACTACGAATACCAGCTCGGAATGAGGACCAAACTGTATATATTTACAGTGCAACGATGCACCGATGCAAACAGGACCCTCTTTCTCACCCTGTGCAGCTGCCTCGAAAAACTCTGCGGCAACACTGAAAAACTACTCTGCCTAACGAACCATTACCCATTCCCACTTAACTGAGAATGCCAGTTACGCTTGCAACGTGCACCTCGTCCAGCGGCCATCGCCTCCTTTCTTTTCCGCTTCTCTTGTTCCTTTACGCTTGCATTCCCATTATATTCTTTTTACTCTCTTATTATATTATTTCCCTCACTTTCTCTTTATCTATACCACATATATAGCAGACGCAATGCCGAGTATTAGGTTTTTTTTTTCATATCACTAATTACAATTCACATCACTCTCTCGTCACTGTTAAACTCTCTATATATGCTTATTGTAATATCACTAGTCGTGATGCAATTGTACAGTCTTTCGGATGCAACTATAGATACAGTAGACTCACTTGAAGTTTACTTAACGCGGATTATGCTGCCTTGCTACTGCACTAAACTTGCGCAATCTTTTATCGCCACTGCGTGGATCCACACTGCAAACGGTTGCAACACGTTTTAATCCAACGCATATACATAAGTACTTTGCCTTATGTATGTATATAACATATGTCAATGATCCACGTACGCTAAGCTATCCGATTCGCGGGAAAGTATCATTTAATGAGAAGTATCCTCAGAAAGGCAGTAAAACCTCTTGACATTTCACGAAACCGTAGCAATATCATTTTGCTCATCAAACACTGAGTCATCGTCGGACAATTAATGAAATCGTGAAGTTCACTCCGCAATTAGCCATTGTACCAACATTCATGAAGATTGCCGGTACGTGAAGACAAATACATGACGTTGAAGCGTGAATAATAGTGTCGACGCTTATACGCCGACGTCTCTCGTCACCGAGAAGACGCTCTGACACAATTTCACGTAAGAGCCAATGAGATCGGGAACTTGTTAATTTTTAAAGTTACTCCTGCAGACGCTTTATCGATTTCAATGTTACCACCCAGGATAGACGTCTCCAGTTATAAGAAAATTAGCCTCGCGCTATTGTAACGTATCTATATATAATATGCATAATATATGGAGAGACCGTTGAGAATGAGTTAGGAAATGCCATCTTGGCATCCGTATAATGAACGCGGTAAACAAAGCTGTTTAGCGTGGCTCGTGCAGCGTCATAAGGAAAGAGGGGTACCAATGGCGCACCTGCCGCCACTTGTAAACGTTTACGGCCACGTTATAAAATGATATTAATTTACGATTAGCATAGGCACGCAGCGGCTTGTATTCTTATGTTCTTTTCGTTATTCTTTTTTTTCCGCTGTTAAAAGAAAAGACGTAATCTACACTTGGAATTAAAACTGATTCACTGATTGTACGTATGACGTACATACGTTAGAGAGCTCACTTTTTTTACGTAATTTACAATGTTGATATAGTAGCTATATATATATTTTATATGTATACAAAGTTAAGGCTATACTTGTTGATACTATAATCACGAGTTCATTAACCCAATTTCATTCATAGTTTATGATCAGTGGACAGTGAAAAGCACGTGGTGCTCCTAAACACTTGAAGATTCTCAGCGTCGCGACGACTGGTATGTACCGGGACGGTACTATCAGGATCTTTATTATCGGCAAGCATTATCTCAGCAGGTTGTAGACATAAAACTCTGCCCCTTCTAATTGAAGATTCATCGAGATAATTGAAAGCGTTTTTATTATCGTGGTCGATCTGTCGAACGAATGAGGGCGTCCAGTCAATCCGCCTGGACGATAGTAACGTCGGGGGCCATATTGGATCGAGGAATCGAAGAAATATAGCGATGAAAGCAGCAACCAGACAGGGAAAAAACGAGAGATGTGAAACTGAAGACGCACCGTTTACGTTACGATCCTACGGAATTTTGAAAAGTCGACGGTTTCTACAAGGTGACTGGTTAACGAGAGTTTAATGAAACTGAAGAACATCTGCTGGCTGAGGAAAGGCACTATATACTCATGACTCAACATTCAGATCTTATCCGTGAAGAAATATTTAACCGGGGCGTTGCTACCTTTAATTTCTTTAATTTTGAAAATTCGCCTTGCCACGCACTATTTGAATTTCATGAGGTTGAATACTCGTACGGCACGCCGTGACGGCCGTATTTCAATATAGCAAATAATCATAATCATTCTCATAAAACTTGCAAAGGCCAATAACATATTTTTTCATATCCACAACAATTACCTATTGAGACAATCCATCTAGTGACCACTTACTGTTAGTCATAGATACTACAGATACAAGATGGCGGGAACTATCAGGATTCGTTCGTCGTAGGAAAACAGCCCTGTGGGACGTTCTACCGGGTCTATTCGTACAGGACAACTTTATGTCCCTAGTAGAACATTACGCGATAATAACAGGCTTGTCCCTGAGGGGGTGACAAAAAATGGCAGCACGCCGCCTACGAACGGTTTCGCCCCGTGAAGAAATGGCTGTGTCATTTGTCGAAAATTGGAACGTTTCCGGGTTACGCTGATAGCGGGTTACCTTGGGGAGGATTTTTTTGCCGTGGCCATTGCGGTTAGGTGCCAAAAGAGGTGGCCGTAATTGTAGGTTAAGGCTTTAGCCACGCGCCTTTGAGCGAAGCTCCGAGCTGTAAGAGCTATGAGCTATATGACAACACACACGCTTTCAGTTTTTCCAAACGAAACCCAATGTTTCAGGACGACAAAACAAGGGACAAATCCGAACCTGTATGAATCATCCCTATAAGTGCCAGGTGATCACTAAATGAATGATCAACAATTTTTTGGGACATTATAGCAGAAAGGTACAACATACGCGGCCTACTATATTAGCAGCATCAACCAAACCATTATGGGCCTGTTGTGTTCGACGCATCAGCACCCACTTAATGCCGCCATAACCCGTTTTGTGTTGGCAGGTTTAACCACGATATACTATGCTCGGAACGCGTAACGCTCTTCTCTTCAGCATAATACTCGCTCTGGTATACCTACAATCTAGCTGCTACCAATCTTCGCACTAAAGAAATGTCGGCACTGGGAAACGAACGTATCAACTGAAGAGATTAGCTCGCGTGCGACTATTTCGCGCTTCTTGTACAACCAATATACTACGTAACTACACAGTGCCGCTAGCTAGCATCGAAATGTCCGACTATGAACAAGTTACCAGTATTTACCGTTAACAACACGTTGCCGATACGTGTCCTAAAATTAAATATCCAAGCACCCTGGTCTTTGTACCGCATGAAAATGTTGATTTTTCAAACAAATTTTTAGCTGAATCACTGCGAATTTGTGTGGACGTATGCATAGCAGTGTTTATTAAGAAAAAGTTGACTTTAAGAAAGCGAGAATACGATGTGAATTATTACATAAAGAAATATGTCCTCACCAAATGATACTTCGTTCCAGTGCACGAAATTAACTCACTTTAAGACTGTACCAAAGTACAGTTGATTTTTCCTTGTACGAAGGAAGCGTAACCTGAGACATTGGTTCGTAGGACTGTACCGTTGAAAAGCACGTGGGCCCCCTGTGGGGTAAAAGTCTTTCTCCGGGCGGTCGTTTGTGCGCCATGTGTTTGTCATCCCCCCAGAAAGGTCCCCGGTATGCCGGTTGCCATCCGAAAATTTTCAAGGCCCAAGAAGGAAAGGCTAGAACAACCTAGAAGAAGCTAGGATTTCATGCTCGTAATATTGCCGAGCAACGAGTCCGTCTATAAAAACGACATAAAGATCGGCTATTTTGACAATCCTGAGCTTGAAGCAGTTCCAGCGCGATAAATTTTATGACAGGCTCGTTCCACGCGTAAATTCAAAGTGTCCTCTCTGAGTGCCACTCTGTTCTGGCCATCATTTTTCTCACCTTTCAAAACCCGCGAAGTCGAAGATGATCGAATATTGTGAAACGAAATACGTACTAGACGTATAATATACAAGATTCCTTTTTCGCGTTTCTTGAAAAATAAAAATAAATATCAAACCGCTTGCTCAGGTTCTAATAAAAATGCAGCGGTAGGTCGATAAATACCAGTCACCATGTAACTTTATACGGGGGAGCACCATATTGACCGGAAGATTAGTCGATGTAGCTGGCGACTCTAAGCTCGTGTTCGGGACGCGTGTATCGACGAAGGACTACCAGGACGCCGATGTAGGGTGCAGGATGCAAGTCACGCCGGGTAATTGCCCCCGCACCCATTACCTCGCGTGCTACCTTCCTAGGAGAAGGAAGAGGTGGTCATGGAAAGTAAAGGAGGTTACTGTAGTTGGAAATACGACCAGGACACGTTGCCAGGATACTCCACCTGGTCTTCTGTTTGTGCGTTGTTAAAAAAACCTCGTGTCTAATCATTCGCTTTTTTTCTAGAAAAATGTCAAGGTTCTTGAAAAGGGTCTAGGAAGACGAGTCCTGAGGTGTAACTTTACTTGGCAAAGATTCTGGGTAAGGAATTTAAGAGAGTACCTTAAGGAAAGGATCGTTGAGCAATTTCTACCGGGTATAGGATAAGTACCGATATACGTATACTGCAGATGTGAAAGTTTGGCGGAAAATTCATGGGCGCTTGTGTGTTATAGGATATTGAGAAACGTGTCCATAGCGATAAGAGTGTCCATGATGCATAAACCGGAAGCAGCCACCCAAGGTCCTGCGAGCGTTTGTGTAAATATTATGCTCAAACAGTCCGAAACATTAAACATCTTGCCGATAGCATGGCGCTGTTGTTTGTGTACAGAGGGTCCCCATACATTGCACAGTTTGTATTTAGAAGACTGGGGTCCTGGCTCTCGATACGTTGCACGAGAATGAATGCCCATTGGAATGGGAGCTACCTGGAGCTGGGAAAAATTCAAGTAAATCAATTGAAATGGCTACGAAAGTAAGAGAAATGCTTCTCTCTTTATCTTTCTCTTTCAGGAGGTAACTCTCCTTAGGTATACCCTCTTCTTACGCGGACCACGAGCCTTGGGGCTAAATTTGCAAAGAAAGCAGCTGACTAGAGATTTTCCCTGCTCATGGCGGATATACAGGATCGGCCATTCAGGGATTCTCAATTCGTATTCATTTTCGTTACATAGTATATCGCATCTGCGAATGTGAAGAAATATCTGATTACTTTCTCTTTTTTTTTCATTATTGACAAATATCTCTGTATCATTAATTGCGCTTAACGAGCTGGCACGTGGATGAGCTTTCGTTTCTCTATCCGCTCATTGACCCCTATATGTATATATTTACATGCAGTATATGTATCTGCATATATATATATATATATTCTTCCAATTCCATAAGAGAACGAAGTAATTTTTTGTTCGGCATCAACGAGTCTCCCCGGAGAGCACGGCAAATAAATTGGCCGAATAAACGTTCGGCTGCGTCGTTGGCCGAGTGACAAATTCATGTGCGCAGATTCCAATCCCATTAGAGACCCATTGCGGACTAATATGAATATGAGATTGACTGATATGATTATTCATACGTATTCGAGGGTGACGGCTGGTTGACAGTCGCTGGGACCGGGTGTTCGGTTTGCCTGGCCCACCGAATGCATCACGTTGACTGCCTGCCTGGTTCGTTTCTCCGGGCTGTGTAAGGCAAACGCGGCACCATGCAGAGCGGCCATGTTTCTTCTAGGTTAACTCTTAGCCATTACCCACGTTATACGTGTAGGGTGGTTACCAAAACTCATAGCAAAATTAACAGAGAGTTAACGATGGGATAATGTATCTATTGAAATAGGCATTGTTTACGTAGTATGGAAATCATTATTATGGGGTATCAAAAAAAAACGAAAAGAGTAAATGGAAGAATCGGTTACAAGAGTAAGAAATTTAGATCTCCTCATTAAGACTCTGTGACCCAAAGAGCATCAGAGAGTAAAACTATTCAAACTATAACCCCAGGGGTAGAAGCAGCTACGGGTCGGTACGTTGAATCAAGCCGGCATTATTATATCGATAATGAAATTTGATGATATTGTGCATTTTACAGGCAACCCCCCAGAGTGGCCCCTTGTAGATCTATTGTCGAAAATCAAACCGCGCGCCGCTGGCTCACCCGCTTGGTTACTTTATATTATTATAACAGTAGGGTTCGGTTGGGTTAGAATATCGACGCTAAGCGTGCCTTAGCCATGCACGACATTTAATCCTCCGGGGCGTGCACATGCGTGAAATCTCTTGCTTGTTATGTTTTGTAATCTCGTTGAGTGATCCGACGCGACAGCTATATGAATGCGGTATCGGAACCGACTCATCATCCCTTATTGTTCGACCTCCTGGAGACACGCGTTTCCCACTAGCTATTCTAATATTTAATATACTTAACTACATCATAGAAAACTGTCATATATGAGGAAAAATGTATTATATATACGGCTACATTTTATTGTTAACAAGAATTTTTCCAAAAATTTCACGTAGCTCGTCGTTTAATACCTCGTTAAATTGAGACGCACGATTTTGACGAAATTGCGCCTCGGATGCGCGCGCGTGTTTAATACACGGACAATGGCGGCGTGTAAAAGAGTCATACCTAATTGTCCATGACAGATACATGAGCAAGATAGGCAGACCTCTTGACGTGCCTTGAAAATCAAATGGTCACTAATATTTGGTAGGCAGTCCTCACGGCCATACAGCCGATTCTGTGCGACTACCAAATGGCACCGCAATTACCTACAATCCCGATCTGCATATAGCGAGTGCATGGAGGATCCTAATCCAAGAACGAGAAATTCCTTTGTAGTCCGTGGTTTATTTGAGTAAGGTCTGTGCAATGGGCGTCTTGTTAGAATGGTAGGTTCAGAGTCTAGGATCAGCGTAGCCACGCCGAATGCAGAAGCAGAAACCAGCAATGACACCAGCTTCTTTGTTTATTGATCCAAGCGGGACCCGATAAGCGCGGCTTCCGCGAAGTGAGCTCGGGATATAAAAGTAAAATCCCGACGGTTTGTTTTCACTTGGCGGCCATTCCGTCATTACGTCCCAGCGTCAAACGAGCCCGACGCCATTACTCACTACCTTCGCGCATCTTCGATCACAGGAATCGCTTTATTATCCAGACTGGATGCTTTCGGCGGAATTCAATAAAACTTTACCCACGATAGTACACCCCTTATTTTTGACTCCCCTTCCTGTCCTCACCTTCGTGTGAGGTCCCCACTATACCTGTACTTAAATAATCCACAAGTCAAGTAATTTATATTTAACAAAGTCAACGGACGATAAGAGTGCTATTTTTAATTATCCGTAACATTATCATAAAATAAGTATATTTTTGTATCTATAAAAAGAAATGATAATACATAAGATAAAGATAATGAAATAACAATATCGTTTGGATCAGGTGTTGCGCTTATTGCGATGCAACTTGCGTTCACTCTAGCTCAGCCACGTTTGCTTGCTGCCCTGCTTACTAAATGTCCACCTTCTGTAACGTTATACAAATTACGTCCAAAGTACGTAACTATTTACGTAGTTACAGCTGCAAGCTATAGATATAGAGAACATACTACGTTATTCGTTAAGCATTCCTTGTGTGATGGAGTACCACCAGAGCAGATGATTGGATCTCTTCTCTCTCTCTCTCTCTCTCTCTCTCTCTCTCTCTCTCTCTCTCTCTCTCTCTCTCTCTCTCTCTC
>JARQST010000329.1:221976-302784 GCA_030142225.1 Pachycephus smyrnensis | reverse complement strand
TCTCTCTCTCTCTCTCCCTCTCTCCCTCTCTCCCTCTCTCTCTCTCTCTCCCTCTCTCTCTCTCTCTCTCTCTCTCTCTTCCTATTTGAGTTGCGATTCGCAGTCGAAGGATTTAGAAGCCGAGCACTCGCGAAACCAGCCGATCGTTCATTCCGACTATTGACGGGATTTTCTAAGAGTGCGCGCTACGTGAGCAGACTTCGTGAAATTATTCCTAATACAGTCGAGTGCTCTCGAGTGCTCCCAAAGAAGGCACCTGTAAAAGCTGGCCTACATAATGAAGACATAAGGGGCGTGCTGCTTTCAGTCTCGAGTACCTCGACGCGGTTAGGTAATTAATCGCAGTGCACTTTTGTTACTCTCGATTTAGACGTATACTTAACGATCTATACCAGTTCTTCTCGATCATTCGACAATTACGTTTTTTTATTTCGAATGTCCTCCCTCTTTTAAAATGCACGTACACCGTATGTTTATATGAAGTTCCATGATGCTTTCTGTAATTTAGAATAGTACTACTGGTACTTCCTAACATGGCGGTATAATTTTATCCGTCTTTTTCGAAATTGCAAATATGAAACGCACCGAGAGTCCATTTATAATAATGATTTTTATAAATTGGAAACGGGGTAGAAAAATTCACAAAACTAATAGTAAGTGCTGAAAATAATATCGTGCCAGGAAAAATACACGAACTTCGCATAAATGGCGTCGGACATACAACGTGAAATGCAATAAGACTAACAATAAACTTCGGTTTCTCAGTTTCTGTAGCGTTCCCCACGTAGATATTGTTTTTAAAAACATCGTTACCGAGGATGACTGTCAGTTGTTGCTTCGGCCTCAGTTCTCCACAGTCTACACTACTGTAATCATATTACTTACACGCCAGAGAAACGGTTACTACAGTGTGCGTGTGTGTTTTTATAGCAGGCTCACGGCAGCCATTGTTACGTCATTATTCGTGTCCTTGCCATTCGTGAGGGGTGCCAAACCGGGTGGACAGCAGGATCCCCAAATCAAACCGAACCTGCCCCCTGCCAAGGGAGGGTTGATGTGTGTACACCCAAGGTGTTACCTTGCCAATGCTTAAGGGGAACACGCTCTGCTCATTCTTTTAACAATTTTTTGTTCAAACACAACCCACCAACTTACTACCTCTAACCATAACGTTTAACTATGACATTCCATGACAAACATGATTATCAAAATATCAATTAAATAAATAAAAATAATTAACACTTCCCGCCATAAACATTCTCTAAGTCATTAGAAATATAAAATCTTTGAAAATCCACTGAATACTCAAAACTACCCCAAAGTCAAGGGTCGTTCCTGTCTGTATGGATTCTTATTGAAGTCTGTCGGTTCGTTCGTTGAGAGCAGGGTTGCTGGTCGCATCAGTCACCCATCTGGCACTTGGTAGATCCATCCATGCGTGGCACGTTACAGGGTGGCATGTTCTGCATTTGACTATTGACAATGAGCGCAACATGTCGAAATAACTGGAGGGTGCATAACCAGAAAGAGGGTAGTGACTATCGTACTATATAGAGGAGTACGGTACGGGACAAGGACTATACTGTTAGATTGACGGGTACCTAATTCGGGATCTCCCTCGAAAATTAACTTTCAAATCCCACTGCTATACCAGCGACGCCATTAAGCGATTCGTTTATTAATGGTACTATAAGGCAATGAGTTGGCTGTGCCGTTACTCAATTCGTGTCAGTTTACACGCCATATAGAAGAAGAAACGATTTCTTAATTTTCTAGATAGGAAATCCCTTTGACATCCGGTTGATCGATGGATCGATATAGACACGATGTCCTGTCTCAAAGAGAGAAAAAACTATGAGAAAAATGGCAAACGGTACTCGTTTTCTAGATTAGTCAACCCGTCCTATAAGATCCAAGAGGCCATATTGGTTGATTCTTCAACAAGACCATAAACGATTTCTATACCAGTATCAATACCTTCCAGGGGTATGAATAAATTGATGCAAGCAATACTTTATTGAAGAAGTCAAAGAACGTTTGATGTCTTTATCAGGTGAACGCGTGAACAAATTTCTTTGGCTGGATCGCTTCTTTAATTAGAAGAAAATAAAATAAGACTCTATACACTCAAAAGGTTATATCTGTTTGTTTACCAGGGATTATACATTTGATCAGCACAAAGAACATTGTTTTGGCTATTCATCAACGACCAGATCAAATAATCGTAAAAGATCTTCCATAGCAGATAGGAATTTCATCCATGTAAAAAAAGTGATAAAGGTCGTTATTCTTTTGATAATTATTTGGTAACATCAACTCATCCTAGCCGCTCATATGGATTGATATAATTTGACAGTTGACTCTATGATGAGTATAAAATTGACGATGCTCTGTGTATCTGCTGTTCAGTCTTGATCAGACCACTTGTTATCGTCATTATCATTCCTATTACACGTTTGTGTATGTAATATCTGGTTATATGTCCTAGGTATTTAGGGAGCGCACTCTGATGCGGGACGTAGAGTGACGATGGCGGGTGATCAGTCATTGAAAAGTGACAGCCGCGGCGCGACAAAGCACGCCTTATCGTTTCCAGCCGAGTCAAGTAACGGGTCTGGTGCTCGCGGCCACAGTTTCCATTTTATCATTGGCCGGCCTGCTCGCCATGATCCGATTCCTTGGGGTGACTGGTTCACACTGGCGAAAAAGAGGAAGAGAATGCCGAGCTTACTCAGGAGAAACGCTCTCTCTGTTTCCGTAGAAACGCATGGACAACAAATGTCTGCCCCCATTTGGCGTACGAACAAAAGTTTTGTATTTGCGAATGTAACAGATGAAATGATATGTTGTCAGACACCATGTATGACCGAACTCTCTCTCCGTAGAACGGAAATGGATACCAAAGAAGGGAGGTCCGAGAAGTTCCGGGTGACGAACTTCCTCCTTTGGATAGCATATTGGAGTCAATTAGGTTAGGACTGGATTCAAAAGATGTAATCAAGAAGTTCTTGGAAATTGTAAAAAAAGTAGTTTAGTGATAATTTTGCAATAGGGATGTAGTATGGTGAGAGATATTATGTATTAAGCCACGTTAAGGAGTGCGCTCGTAAAGATTGAAAATCGCGTCGGAGAGGAATGTATCGAAATTACTGGCTAATAAATATCAATAAATACGTGGCTGTCCATTATCGGTTTGAAGCCGTGCTGATTGCTGCTGGCATTTCGATTACGAATAGTATATAGAATACAGGAATTTCGTTATTTTACGTTGGTAACACCTTTATATATCACCCTGGCAGATCCTATCACCTTCGTGTGTTGATGCATTCATTGTTAGCCATACTAGATGGCTGGATCCCTATTGAAGCGGCTCACGATGGAGATGAATGAAGAGATTATCCGGTTTCTGTAAGTAGCAGCTATAAATTCATGATACCGCGTATCAGAGCTTAGGACGATTTGAGTAGCGGTTGCTATTACTATCGTAAACGATAATCATCGGTAGCTGGATTTTTCTGCATACTATATGTATAATCATAGATCAATAAAGATAAAACCATAGATGAGAAGTCATTTATTTACTTGCATATATATAATTAGACATTGTCCCTGAGCGTCGAAAGTGTTTCTAATGGTTCGACTATCTTTATGAGCAAGCTATACTACGTACGATCAATATATTGGAGGGAAATTTAAATGAATAGTGAACGAGAGACTAGAATGAATCTCATTTCGGTAGAGAGGAAGAAGCCTAGACCGTGAAGAAGACGGGGTTGACCGCAAATCGAGCATTCGGCGGTCGCGAGAGTCAATTGGTATTATTAGATTGGCACCCCTGCCGAACGGCCAGCACCACCGCAGCGCCTCTCCCACCCTCACAGCCTACGAATGGTAAGCGGGTCTACGTGCGTGATGGTTGGCGGTAAATTTCATTCGAGGAATTATCATGATTGAATCAGCTGCTCCACTCTACTCGAGTTAGAGTCGCGGCCCCTCGGCCCCGAGTTAGCTCCTTAGTCGAAATTTTCCCTGAATATAAAACAGACCTCGCCAAACCCGAAACCACGAGCTCTACCTCTGTTTCCATTGCTAGCGTTATACCGCCATATCACATGGTCCTGACTCATACCTATAACATCTCCATCCCTATCCCACCATCAAGCGCCACTTCCGCTTTCTTCTTTATCCGCGAGTGAGGATCCACCGATTTTAGACCTATTTCAAGTCTATTTTCACAGCCTAGGAATAATCCATGGCCCAGCCATGTTCATTATGCACTTGAAATTCTATCTAAAGTTACAATACGCATTTATTTGCCATCTCCCTTCTCCTTCTATGAACATCAATCTCGTCTATTTAGAATCATGGTCCCTGACACTCGGCATTGATAACACACTATCGATTGAACTCTGGTGCAAATGGTATGTTACGAGCAGACGTAAATTCGAGATGATACTCAATGATTAGTAGGACACACATTGCGGCGTTAGTGTGCCATTAAAGAAAATGACCTCGTTGCCAGGAGGGCCAACGAAGGCCGCGATCTTTTCGGCTATGCAGCCTCTTCCATGTAAGACGATATATGATGGAGGATGGTGCGTTTCGTGCGTTATGTTGGCGGTCCGGCTTGGGCTGCAACAGTGATTTATGCGCGGTCGTGTCACGGTCAACTTGATACAGTTACAACCCGCTAACTCACCTCACCGCAGCCACTGGCCTCACTTCCTTTGCTCTGCTATGTTACGTCATACACTAGTATGCCCATGGCTGTGCTATACTGCTATCGTACGGAGGACCCTACTCAACGAGGGAATGAACCTGAGGTCGTTCTCGATGAATTTACATAGACAAGCTACCCGCTCGACTGACCCGAATCTCGTAGGTGGCGTACAAGGTATCCCGTCGATCTTCTACCGATTTGCGATGTAACCCTTGATACCTAAGTACTTTGATCTCCTAGTCATTTCCCTCTCCGGTGATCCCTATATGCTCAGCTGACATTTTGGATGGTATAATAGTCCTGGATTAACCGTATATCGTAACAGTACCTATGTATTAATGGATGTTGAATAATGATTACCATTATCGTGAGAATATTAGCGGCGCTCACAGAAAGCGCACGCGATTTCTTCTCTTTTACCGTAGCTATACGCATGTAAGCGTAATAAATCAATTTTAATGCTGCTATAATATTATATTCTTTAATTAAAAATCGAGGTATAAAGATTACACGTCACAACAGCTCACGAGCGCCGGCTCCTGATTTCTACCGTGTTCTATAAACTGTGTTTCTGCTACTGTTTGTTTTTCAGGTAAATGCAATAAGAAACAATGAAAATCATTGTTGGCCGAGGAGAACATGAACGTAGTCTGACATAAGTAAGAACGTAAGACCGCGAACGTCTTTTAAAGACTCTCAAAGTGATGGATTCGCATATTACATAACAATCCCTTCGATAAATGTAGGTTTATACCAGCATGGCATTAACTTCAACCTATCACCAAGGAGAATTACGTTAGAAAAACGATGAAACTTACTTAGAACTGTCTACCGGAAGAAAACATTCGATTACTCCATTCATTAATTCCGACAACAAAGGATCCATAGGTTTAGGAAGAATGCATCGTCCAGTGAGGGATTATCGGAAAGAATCTCGTAGCAATGCCCAGCACGACTTTCCAGCGAAACCTAATGTCGTTAAAGGTCCAGAACGATTCGCAAAGTTCACGATTCGATAACGCAAGAAGAATATCAAGAGTGTCGTAGGCACAGAATGAAAATCAACGGCAAGTGCAGTAGCTCAAGTGAACGTCGATGGAGAAGCAGTGGCAGTGCAAAACCAAGCGTAGACACAGTAAACCAGCAACACGCCGTAGGCACAAATGCCTAAGAGAGCAAAGAGAGAAACCAAGGGAGCACAATCGCCACGCATTTCACGGCGTGCTTTCAAGTCGCCGACGATAGCCAAGAGTAAGGTGGAGACCGTATAGCAGTAGAAGGTAGCTTTCCGATCGGGTGCGCATAATACGAGTGTCAGTATGCAGATTGCCGTTGCAAAAGGTGTTCCCATATGACTCGAGACTTCGGGACAAAGTTCAGGCTCGGTACAAGAGAACGCTCGATAGGTTACGTATACGTTTCTGTACAGAAGGACATAGTAGGAATTTCATGGAGTTCGTGAATCTTCTAGATACAGTATATAACGTAGAATGAAGATCTAAGAGAAAGAGTAGCGCAGTTAGACGGACTGTACGTCGTTGCGAACGAAAGGTTGCTTGGGTGTGTGGGTGCGTATAGATAGGTGGGCCAAGATTAGCATCTCTAGTGCGGCGATCAATTACTAGAGGGATTAGGCTGTCGTGTGTTATCACCGTTCTATCCTGGCGTTGTCACTCGCCTCGCGATCACTCGCCTATTATACCGACATTATTGGTTTTCACCAAAATGAAAACCAATATTGGGAAAGTAGATTCTTATTTCCCCTTTGTCTGCATATAAGGAAATAATGTGGATATCCATATATTGCAAAAATCATAACTGGAATAGATTTTTGGCTGATTCTAGGAAATTCTAGGGACTTTACATGCAAATGGGATATATATACCTATACAGGTATGTCTGTATAGATATGATCCTTATAGGTTCGGATATCAGGAGAATAGGAAGTTAAACTGTTTCTGCCATGTTTTTCTGTGAGCTTGTTTGGCATAGTTACTTGTCCTAATCTGCATATGATAATCGATAAACACATGGATGCGAATAGCGAATGTCAGCATTTGGGCTTAACTCGGCCGATTAGATAAGGTAACAGTTTTGTGATCATCGGGCAATGATCGCAAACTGTACATGCTCTGTACGTACTCGATTTCCAATAGAACACGATGGTGTATATTTTAAGGTAATAAAAAAAATGGTTAAGTTGAAGCAACGGAAAGCACGTTTGTGATACACGTTCTTAAATTCATAACCACGCCGGCTAATGCGATCGGTAATACCCATTACGGGTAGCTCTGCAAATACAGGGGTGGCTTTTCGGGTGTACGGTGTCCTGGATACTCTTAGCTTAGATTAGGGGTTGAAAAGTAGAGGGAGCCGAGGACAACACAATGGAACCACCCTGTGAGAACGCTCGCGACAATGTTCCGTGCGCCGCCCCAGTCATCTGGTGGTGACTTTTGTAAACACTGCGTGTACCAGGGCCGAGGTGTGCGTGCGAATGATGGGAATGCACCCTTATCCATCCCTCGCCAACCCTGCATTACCGTTCCCGTTATAAGACCGGTATACAGATCTACAGTTGCCTTATCAGCCGACCCCTATAAGACAAGTGAGACATGAAATTTCTTACTGTAAATCAACCACAAAGACACTTGTTCTGCTTTCCTGAATACATAAAATTTTAGAGTACCCTTAAAAGATTATTAATTTTTTTAAATCATCAAGGGTGGATACCCGATACGTGTGGATACTCTTTACACGAGGTCATACCACATAAAGGATTGAGAGCCCCAGGCTAGGATAGCAATTTCACGTGGAAGCAATACCGCAAGCTCGGTATTGCGTGTGCGGAGTCGTCACGCCATGTAATTGTTCGAACGCACTACTTATACACACATATACATATACGTAGCACATAGCATTCTGATCTTTCAATGCGCAGCTTATGGCTCAGAATCCCGCGGGTACGAGCAACCCTCCATACCGTTTCCCTTTCACCCCCTGTAAACGCTGGTATTACTGATTACACAACCGCAGAGCAGCACGTGGCCCATGTCTGCGCACGTCACGGTCACACCGGCCAATTTGCCTCTCTGCAATTTCTACGACAATGGAACAACCCTGTACCTCCTTCTATACCTATAGAGTACAGAGAATGTGGACGATATGCGCGACGACCGACACTCGGCCCCGAAAACAGTCACCTTGTCACTCTCATTTACTAACAGGCGTAGTAATATTAGAATCACTATGAATTTTCGCAAAGCTATAAGATTTAACATAGTAATTGTATAAATTCACACGCTTATTCTAAATCTATCTCTATGATAATTAGCACAATGGTAAAAACTCTCAGGACATGATATTTTGACAAGTGTCACGGAAAATCATTTCGGAAAATCTTTCCATCTTGGGTAGGAAATGCTTGAGGGGAGGTTTCCTTCCATTTGAGTCCTTCCTCGTAACATTTAGTCGAACGAACGGGGCTATACCCAGTGTCCCGCTGCGAATGCGGATTTGGACAATGCTTTCACAGCGGGTATCCAGCAGCTACCCTCTCTCTCTGTACCTTCCTTTGGATTCTACTGGGAGTCCTGTTTTGGAAATCCTTCCCAGAATTTCACCAACAAAGGGAGACTTCGCAGTTCTTCCGCGAAACGCCCACGAAGAAGACGCCTAGGTATGTATACAAGGGGTAGTTTCCTTCTAGAATATACACTGTGTGAGTTTGAATCCCTTCGTAGGATAGAGGACCCAGAACACTTTACTATTAGACAGAGCCATTTGGTGGACAATAGAATTAGTCTTGTAGGAAATCCGTTTAAAGTTGAGCTATTCTTTGCGCAGATCTTATATATGACTGAATGCGGTCTTAGGATTGACCATAATACCGGGTATAAAGGATTATTCTACACTCTATAAAAATGCGCATAGGTGCGTGTTGTGACGTTCCTATACACTTTTAAACCAAAGAAACTTGAAGCAATCAGCAAAGGGAATACGAAAACGAGCAATTAGTCTGTAATTCGTGGGAATTAAAGTAGTCGGGTACACAGTGGGCGATTCACAGACGAGATAACGAGGTCACTTTGGAACTGTGAAAGAGAGAAGGAAATTTCTAGGACCTCTTGAAACTTAAGTCGATATTATATCCAGATGAGACTATTATACAGGAAGATTGGTACGTCCTTTTTCTTTTTCTCCTTTTTTCCTTTGATCTCACGAAGTACTAATATTATTCGTAATACCAGGTACGGTACTCCGTTTTTGAGATGGAACAAGACTGAAAATTATCCCGTTTCATTCGGCTCGCACGTATGTCCTCGATATGACTTGTATATAAAGGGAAAAAAATTTCATTTCATCCACCAAACGGAGGAAGCTCTCGAACCGAAAATGAAATCTAGGCAGAAGGGGTTGGCGAGACAAGGATGTGTAGACGTAGTCTGTAGTGCGTGCGTGCGTACACGCAATAGGACTCAGAAGTACGACTCTTTATTTAACTGGAGTATAGAAGATGTGAATGCCTCGGTGGATTAAAAGCAGGAGCGCTGGAGAGGATCATTTGAATGAGTAATACTACACCTCGCACAACCCACCCACACTTCTATGGAAGTCCCATGCAGCAGCTTTGTTTGATACGGCGCATTGTGCTGGCTGCCACCGGTTCACTTTATATATATTCTCTGAACTCAACTCCACGTTCCGTACCCGGCCCGGCCCGGCCCGCTTCAAACTACTGAAAATTGTATTATAATGCGGCAGGGGCGCACGACAATAAAGGAGCGGCTTGCCCGGAGTTGCCTTATGCCAATCTCGAGCGAGGGCGGTTACGATTTCAATGAGATGTAAAAAATTGTCCATGCATCCTAAACCCATCCACCCTTAGTTTGAATATAACCTTAGTCTAACCTATAGACCATATTATAGTGGTCCAAAATCTCTGAAACCATAAGATTTTTTTTTCTTTTCTTAAGATTTACCTTGACCACTTTCGATTATATTTATTATTAAAATTGTTTAAAGGTATTTTACAGACAACAACTTCTAGATGTATATGATTGCGATTGTGGTATTAGTATAGTGCAAGCTATATAATTTCAGGAGAGTCGAGTAGTGTTAGTTAGCGATAATAAAGTGCATCATTTGTATAGTGCTAATCTATGAAAGACATGTTTACCACTTGAATTTTATCATAAAGGATGATAATAATAGCTTCTCAGCGATTTATATTTAGTTAATAGCGACCTGATATTGAAATGGTATCCAATGGAAGTAACTTAATTATGTATATAGACAATATTGTAAGCAAATTTTGGAAATTCAAAAATCAAAATGGAAATTACGTTGGATTGTGAAATAGATAACGCATATCTGACCATTAATACTACAAAGAGGATGCGCAATGAGCGTTATCGGAGACAGAAGGATAATTAAATTTGTTGGGATGACTTATAGTGTCGTAAGGTAGAGGGATGATACGAAATCATCCCTTAGTCCACGACAGCAAAGAATTCTGCTGGCTCAGCTATTCCTAGTAAGGCAAAGCTAAGAGAGGAAGAAATTCAAAAATGGAGTCTTAAGAATGGAAAATGTAGACAAATTTTTATCCTTCGTGGAAAGTATTTTTTTTTTCTAAAAAAATCTAGAAAATACGCAAGATAAAGGTTGATTTTTGTAGATGATAACGCGAGTGAGCATTTATTTAATTATCGTGAAAATATGGAAATTTATGAGGGTGCCTACATGTCCGCTCATCGTGTTCCTTTTCTAACCCTAAATCAAGATACACTCAGAGACTCAAACGTTGTTCTCAAGATAACAATCGCAGCGCAACCGAGAACTCGAAAATTCTCCCCGTTCCCGAAGAAATCTAAAATCGGGTATTGACTAAACTCGAATAGAAGATTCGAATCGACCATCTTCAACGGATTTTGTGGCTCGCCTCTTTCACCCTGCGACACAAAACGGAGAAAGGATCTTTCTCCTCCTCTTATGTACAGAAAGGGATGCTATACTGGCAGGTACACTCAACGACATACCTTTTCTTAAGAGTGCATTCACGCGAATATATTTTCTAGCCTTTCCAAGTCCTTAAGAGGTTCTCCTGCCGCTATTCTTTGAAAACGTTTCTGACTTCCGTCACGACGTTGAAATATATTAAACAGAAAAAATATATATAGGTATACTGTATTAAATACCACGCGGAGAGAAGGAGGATCAAAATTTGTTAAACGTACAACGAGTATCTACGTTACCGTCTACCTGCCAGTCTCTCTGATATTTTCAATTATTCACGCACTGCCTAGCTTCATCCCTTATCCATATTTTTTTATTTTTCTTTAGTTTTCGCCTCCAGGAGTCTCGTGCTTTCACAAGATGAGAATGAAATCCACGACTTGTCACAGTCGAAAGGAAAAATTGTCACTCCGCCGGGAAAATGTTCATGTTATAAATGCCGCCGGAGCGTCTCGACGCCGGAAAGCCGCGACAAAGACGCAGAAGGAAAAGAGCGCAACCAAGTAGAAGTCAAGGCGTCGAGACCTTGGGGAGAGAAAGCCGGAACTTTCTCACCCCCGTCGTCTAACCCCATGGAGCGTCACGAGTCTCGTTAAATATTCAGTCCTGTAATACAATATCCTGGGTGGCTTGGTGTGCACCCTAAACGATTTCGTAGGCTACCAAACGATTCCGCCGATGGAAAATTCTTTTCCCAGAAAATATCACGATGCGAAACTTCCTCTAGCTACATATAATATCCGCACGTGTGCACATACGTATAAACATGACCAATTTTATGTTCGCAATAACTGATAAATTTTGCCGCACAAAATAGAATTTTAATGATCTTTATTTAATACAATGAAGAAAATTATAAACTTATACACAAGGGAAAAATATTGTTCATTGATTCATTTTAAAAACAATAACACTGCTAAGCAACCAAAAAAGGATTTTTTCTTAGTATTGAACTCGAACCATAGATGTCAGTATTGTCCAATTTTGTAACAACCAGTGACCTGTCTGATGATTTAATCTGCGTACGCATAACGTACGCGCATGAATTATATTATGTAATTTTTATACTCAAGTCGCAAATCGCGTTGATTTTTTTATCGAAAAAAACGATCATGACACGAGACACCGAAGATATTCGATATGTCAAAATATACGTGCGAATGTGTCACTGCTCGATTAAATCATTAGCGAATTATGAGATTAATACATGTCACGAATGTGATACGGCAAAGTGATAATGGACAGCATGGACGACCCATAAGTCAAAGTCCTTTTTAGTTTATCTGATAACGAAAGTCACGAATGCCTTAATGCATTTTTGGTCTTAAGAAAATGGATTCTTCTTTTATTGTTAATATTAGACAGTTACCTATAGATTTTTAAGACGCATCCCTCTGGAAATTTGCCATATATCTTATTGGGAAGGTTAAAAAAAATTCATACCCCATTCGCGCGCAAAGGTTCTCATGAAAAAGAAAGATTTCACGAGGGTGAATATCAGCCGAATTGCTTCTTCGATTCTTCGACATCGTATCCATTCAATTTTTATAACAGCGTCGCGCAAACTTTCCATCTGACTCTGAGTAACCCGCTTAATATCAGGGCTTATCAATCATCGCTTTAGAGAAGCGAATAAAGGCAAACTTTTCGTTGAGACTCACTCATGAGAACGATGAGGATTCGCCATGAGGAAAGTATTCTTCACATTTACCCATCTAAACCTATCCACTATTACTATACGTATATCCAGTCTTACCAATAGAAAAGAGAAAATTGTTCGAACGTACCCAATTTCCATGCGACAACCAGCAGTTTCGAAAAATTAAAGGCTACAATGATCATGATATCATCAGGACAATATGAATAGCCAAAATATCTTGAATTAATAACAGATATTTATAAATGCCATACAAAACAATTTTTAATCTTTAGGCTGCCCGAAGCCTTTATTTAGGCGCAAGAATAGTGGCTTAATATGTGGCGATAAGTCTCCTTTAATATATACAATAACTTCCGTTCGCTAAAAATTTTAAGATTCGAAAAAAAATGTACGGCAGCCTAAAAGTTAATAATAAAATATGTAACTAACCGCTGTTTTAATGTTTTTTTTTTATATACCATTCTCCATATAACAAATATAATCCGGTTAATCAGATTTTGATAAAGCAACAATGTATAGCAAGAAGGAGGACCTGAGTTAACATTTTCTCCGATAAACGCGGAGCACAAAGTTAAACATTGACGTGCCGTTGTTACCGCTTATCAAGTACACTTACCATCCCACATGGTATACACGCACCATCCAAGTAGTAGGTATCTACGCATTAGATACGGCTGTTTACGAATTTAGCACACGCAGTCTTCCCTCTCCCATATACACCAAGAAGATCCTCTCCGCGGATGCTGTCAGTGAAACAAGTTTACTAAAAATTCAGAGGGGATCCCACGTAAGTGTAGATGCTCCTATATACCACACCTATGCTTTTGAGAGGATTGTAAGAATGAGCGGTGCATGTTGGATCACTTAAGATAATCCAAAGCCAAAGTCGATCCCTAAGATGCCTGCGCGTTACTTTTGTATCTTTCCTAGGTATATATGCTGCACGCACGTTAAAGGCCGGGAGGAGCCAACTCGCGAGGGTCCAACTTAGCGGCCCGGTTATTTTAATAACGTTATAATAAGACGTCGGGATTGATGCTAAACTATTTGTTGGCAACAAGCACCAAAGCTACGAAGCGTTGCCGCACAACTCGAGGCTTAAAACCGAGACGTCTAGATCTAAGGCCTGTCACCTACGAGTCATTAACATACCTCGCGACCGATGTTTTCGGTATACAGTGAGGACGCGCGAATTTTTCGCGATAAAATTAACGGCGCAATTCGTCTCGTAAGCGTCGTGACTGTCTCCTCTCTCTCATCTACCATCGCCATTATATACCAACGCCATGGAACGCTCGATAGATCTACGTCTCATTAAGAGGCTGAAGTGTAATTCGCCATCTCTTACTGGGTATACTGTATATGTATCAAAGAATCTAGGGAAGAACCAACAGAAACTATAGTGATTCGTGTAATTACATATCTGCCTGTTTAATAGTCAGGAATTCTTAGGGATCCTAGTCTTCTCTGTATACATCGTTTTATCAATGGACGCTACAAGCATTATGGGGGAAGCTTAGCGCTTACGGCGAGTTTAGTCGAATGACGAGGATGACAGTGATGTCTAAAACGATCGTCATTCAAAATAGGAATAATCGTTGTCATTGGAGTTTCACGTTATCTGTATCACCCGGTATAGCTGAGAGCGGAGGATGATGACACTCTCGGCGAGAGATATTTTTACGTCGAAGTGGAGCGACACGAGCGAAGAAAGCGAACCTCTCTCGTCTCTCTGGTCGGAGTGTGAATCGTTTGCCACGCTACTAAAACCAAACCTCTATAACCTCAAGGAGTCATCGCTGCTACGGGTCCCGGTTCCCCATCCCTGACAGAGTACGGAGGTCGTTAATATTTACTAGGGAATTAAAGCCGGGGTCCAAAGTAAGAAGCAAGGTCTGCCACCCATAGAGCTCATCCACCAGTACGATCTCTTATATATCTATATATGCATCACTCTTGGTGCGTTTCTATCGTTCAATTTTTCTCTTCTCCCATCTTCCTCCTTCCTCTTCATATCGCTAGGCAGCTACCTTAACTGCCGTGCTTGAGTAACGTATAGCTTCTCCTTCTTGCACGCAAATCGGCAGGTATCATTATCCATAGAAAAATTCGGCTAGCTAAGGAAACGTGCTTCCAACGTCGTGCGTGAGGTAGGTACATACATAGATATAGGTGGACGCGCGCGCAGCCTCCTTGAGAAGATGGGATAGATGTTGTTTTGCAGCGCCGGAATAGATATTGGTGGTGGCTGGCGCGGAGACAGGGAAGTGCCACTATTTCTGACGAGCACAGCGCCTCCTCCCTTGACGTCGCTTCGTCCCCTTCGCAGCCACCCTCGGGACACGAAGGGGTCACGGGGAAGACGGGTTTTGAGCGTGCACATTAATAGAGGACAGACGCGGAGCGGCCAGGAATAACCGTCAAGATGTCACACTTCCATATAGACATCGAGGCACTCGATAACGTCTACTTGGTCGATAGTCGCGACTTCGAACAACCACAATCCGGTTCGACCATTGCCAATGAACTGTAGTAGGGTAGTATCAGGAGAAACATTGAACCAGGTCCAAATGGAGATAGCGAAATTAATACATCCCAGATGAGAGACATTCCAGAGACACAATAAAATTTAAGACAGACTCCAGAAGGGTAAGTTTAAAGGTGCCTCTGACAACAAAACCTCCTGTTACCTCGTTGGAAACTCTTGATTCATCCTCGTGGCAACGTGGTCGCGCTCTACACGCATCCAAATGGCCGCGTATCTATGACAGTCATTTGTCAGGGCAAAGTGACTGGTCCAAACGAAGCGTCGATATACCGACGACACAACTGCCAAAGGCGTTGTTGTGTCTGTGGCGGTTATACTTAGTTGACAATAGGCATTAGGAGAGCCATGGATACTCGGGATGTTCATCTGGAAGAAATCGGTAAAAGAAGGAAAGTGCTCTCATACCAGAGATTCTCCATTTCTTTTCCCCTTTTATTTTTTTTTTGTAAATTCTCTTTTCAATTACAGAGAAAGGTTAGTGACTTGGTTGAAGAACCCAAAATGGATACTACATGTCAGGTTAAAGTTGCAACTAAGTTTAGCCGCCACAGTTGGACGAAGGGTACGTCGCGGGCAGTTAGTAAGGGAAGTTAGTATGACGGGACGCGAAAAGACTAAAGACAGGGACGTGTCGTTGCCTCGCTGTCGGTTGGCACACCTGCCAGCATTCTCGCGAGAATCCAACCATCCTATATAGTCCTGACGTGGTACGAGACTAGGAGAATGTAATATAATAGTAGATGTGTGTAAGAGAGAGAGAGAGAGAGGAGAGAGGGAGTCTTATAGACAGTAAAGGTATAATAGCGAAGAGCACTGAGTGCTAGAGACAGGACGTCGTTTCACAGCATCCAAGCTCCGACGGCCTGTTCTCATTACTCGCCCTCAAGCACATACATACATACCTAGACGCGATAATTGCCAGAGCTAATTGTTACGAACGCCCTGAGGATCGATGGAGAGTCGACGGCCGTTCTTTAGCGTCGAGAAGCCTCCGTTTTGGCGCGGACCGGCCAACGCATTCCTAAACCTCAAGAACCAACGGGCGGCCGCTTTGTACTGGTGAATTTACGATCCTGATCAAAGTCTCTACTATAATAAGTCCTTCCTTCCTTGTGCGTGAACTTCAACTCTACGTCGCTATTCTCGCCACCGAACTTCGCACCGATCTACCCGAAGGCAACCAGGACCGTCACTTAGCCGTGACACTGACATTGAACTCCTCCTTGCACCCTGGACAAGCGTCTAACCTTAACGATCGTAACTTATTAACGACCGATTGCGCAATGACGTTTTTCTTTGAACTTACACTCTTCATTCAGTCGTCATAGCGAATTAACATCTTTCAACAGTCATTGTAATCTTAATGAGGATTTTGTCTCTCTTTACGATCCTAGGATATTTGCGAAACGATGTTATATCGGAAACGACTAGATTGACTCTATACTTCCGGTTACGGTTGATCTCTAGACTAGCTGGGTAAAATGATACCACGACGAAGTCGTCCTACGCGTCCCGGGAGATCGAAGAGCCATTGTTGGCGAAGATAAGAGGCTTCGACGTCCGATGACAATGACCACCCAGGGGAGGTGTTGCGTGCTATCGGTGAATGACAAATGCGAGACTTCATATCGGACACGTCCGCCCGCCTCGTAACCGACAGGATCTGTCCGTCTATCCGTCCATACGTACGTTCCTTTGCATACGACGCGTCAAGGTGTCAAACTCGAGGGTAGTGGCGAAGGAAGGGTGGATGAGGCAGTTCTTCTCTCTGGCTGTCATTGAGAAGCGGCCCCACGACACCTAGGGGCTCCCTTGACGTGCGGTTCACACTACCCGAGTGACTGATCCTCTCAGCGGCGCGTCTTTCAATGCTTGGTACACAGTCAAACGCTGATTACCATCACTCACTCGACTCTCAGAGTTGATGCTCTTTCCCTGACGTTGTTAGTTTCCCTACGTTTATTCATCTTCAGCATAACAGACTTCGCCTCACGCGTCCATCTTAGCTGCTACATTTCGGATCTGATCAATTGTTTACTCCTTGGAAAATTATCTCTTTATTCGTCTCGAGAGTAAATAGATGTACTAAACGTGTCGTCTCTCAAACGAGGCGTCTACAGGTATAAAGGCGTCTTTTTAACGAACCTCGAGAAAACTCCTAGAGGTATCGGAAAATCGCCGGGAGCACAATGAGAGGAGAGATTCGCGACGTGGCTTAGAGAGTAAATCAAAGGTAGTCTCGTTACGATACAAGACAGCGGGACGCAGAGGCCAGCCATCGTATTTAACACCGCGACAGCTTCTGGCTGCCGAAACGCGTGGAATGTCGCTAACACATGCTCCCTTACGCGCCAATAGCGTCCACGATTCAATTCACACAGAGCGATCGGTATGAAGATGCATTTTGTATCTTGGAGATATACCTTGAATGATATACGTGCCTAGGAAAATTGTCGATATTTCTATATACATAATATACGTCGTAAGAGATTCCTGATATATCCCACCATTTTCTTCTTATTCTATTATACATCTCACTTTGATTCTTTACGTGGGTACGCCTACACGTAGTGACGCGGATTCCTCAGTGATTTTTTCTCTGCTCTACCCATACAAGAACAGAAATACACGGCGCCGAAACGTCGTGACTGCTCGTCACGCTTCCCGCTCAAGCTTGAGAAACGAATTGGATGCCGTTTTCATTTCATGTGGGCCGATCCTTTTCTGAGAAACAAGAGCACAGCAAGTGCTTGGGATGTATTTTGTTTTTTTCATCAGTTCAAAGAGCCGAAAGTCTGCAGAGATTTAATTGACAGCACGATAGTCCTTCTTTTTTTTTCATTAAATTTAGAGTCCTAGAGACGAACAGATTCTTCACTTTCCGCGATACCTGTACACTCGTTCGTGTTCTCTGCGTTGTTAACATCCGTTTGATGGCAATATATCTTCGAATCGAGGGCGGTGTCTGTTACAGTGACAGGCGAAGCTCGACAAATCGCTAAACTCGGGGAATCATCGACATAGATCGCGCGGTTGGAAATTCTCGTAAACTGTCTCAAGATGAGCAGAGAACAGGATGCCAAGGTTAAGTACACGTGTATTATATATATATATATATATATATATATAGTATAGGAGAAAGCTTGAGAGAATCTCACGGTACGAGGAGAAGCTGGGATTTTATGGCGCTCAGTCGAGCGAAGGAGAGGGCATTATCATTTTATTGGCTTGAAATTGGGTGTCGTATCACCGACGGAAGTCGGAAGGTCGTATTTAGACGCGCACGCGCTCGATTTACCCAAACGCATCCGGTAGTATCGTAGGAGTAGCAACCCTTACGCGGTTACGGCTTTTCTCCTCAATGGAGATTCACCCCCACGATGTCGGCACACGCAGGACACGATAGGGCGCCACTAGTACGGAACAGACTCGCGGTATATTTGCATGTTCCCGTGGACGGTACCGACATTCCACATACACTCGTAGCGTCCCTCTAATCCTCTAATAGGATTTATACGCGCGAGCTCAATTACCTTTAGTCAAGGATACTACCTCGCCCTACTATGGTAATTTTGCGACCCTCGCTCTAAACACACGGATATTGCTGTGTCGTTTCAGCAATAGGTCGAAAAGCGAAAGTGCGTTCTATGTATAGATTGTTATAACGAAGAATAAAAATTACAAAAAGAATCTGTGAGAAGGATTACAGAGATACATATTTGTTATGAATGTATTGGGATAACAAGATAGTCGCTACAGAAAAAGGACCTTGGAAGGATCAAGGTGCAAAGTAATAGACAGAAGTAGGATAAAATGAAGGTGGACCTAGGCGAGAGCGACGGGATTACAGTCTGCAAAAAGGACATCTACGTTCTCGCGCACTTTCAGAATGACGTAGGAGAGGCGTTTCTCCTTCTCCGGGCAGTAACGATAAAATCCGTTTCCCCGTTCGCGCAAGATTCATTTTCAGAGTCCGCTCACGTAGCGTCACTTCTTTTGCGATCGTATATCTAACTGAGGTCCGCAAAAATGCCCGGCAAATAGTTTTCTTCACACCTCTACCGCCAAGAGCCGAGAAGGGACTCTGGTGAGCGACGCCGAAGGAGAAAAGCAAGGAGGAATAAGGTATATTGCAAACGAGTGTGTATACGTGCCGTGTTACGCCGGCGGCGGCTGTTTCGACGTCGGCGTCGTTCTCCACCACTGCACCGTGCAGTTTATGCAGTTTGTAAGATTCACGCGGGATACCCCTACCAGCCACCAGTACGGAATGTATCTTGGTCCATTCCGCTCTGGCCGGCTGCTTTTCTTTTTCTGCCTTGTGGATCGCTTCTCTTATTTGGTGGCCAACCAAAGCGCGCTCCAGACGCAGTAAAGAGAAGCTGTAGAGATGAGGGGGATGTAGGGTAGTAAGAGAGTATATAGGCATACGAAGAAGTACGAGAGAGCCAGGGATAAAGATGAGAATAACGAAGGAGGAAAGAATGGGAGAAAGGAAGAGAGAAAATGGTAGAGAAAGGATGTAAGATATGTAAGTATAGAGCAAGAGAGAGAAAGCCAGAGGCGAATCAGAGGAGAGTCCCTCTCTTCCTTTCATGCAAGCCGGCCCGTTAATCCTCTACAGATCCCGACAGAATCCCACGAAGATGCAACGGGGAATTTGCATACAAGATCTTCTGGCATCTCCTAGCGACTCGTCGCCATCGCAACCCGCTTTATATACACTTGCCCCGCTATTCGTTCACCGAGTTCTCTAGCTTCTATCAGACACTATTCAACCCCTCCTATGCGAATGGAGTCACCCCTGCAGTTCCTCAGGTAGAACAGTACTACATGGACCACCCTCCAAGAATAATGGAGTCTTGGGAATACTTAAATCCTCAACCATGATTGATCGAGTACCGCCCATCTAACTGAAGAAAGTGAATTTCAATGATATTTGAAAAACATCAGTCAATCAATTAATGATGCCATAAATACAAATTCACGATAAAAATGTATTACCGACAGCCATTGCCAGAAACAAAATCATGTAATACTGGATCAAGAAAATAGTTATCCTATCTGATAAGCCCGAAGAATTTGACGTTAGGGGTCTCCCTCGAGTTAATCCACGCTATATACGTGAGCGATTACCGTTAATTATATTTTCCTAGTGTGTTTGCGCGATGGTGTGTGAGACCAAAATCCACCCCATGTGTGATGTCTGGTAAGGGATGGGATAAAACAGTGTGAGTGTGCAATGGGGCTGCGTGGGAAGGGCGCGTACCAACTACCAACCAACCAGCCACCCCTCTGCAGGCTCCATTCTCCCTTAGCGTTAATACAGGCTACGCGGGCGAAGGGCAGGATTAAATTGGCACCAATTACCAGCAAAACACCCTCCACGCACTTTCTACCCCCTCGACGCGCTTGCTCGCTCCACCACCCTCTCTCCCTTTTTCATATCCCACTCCTCTTTGCGTCATGCACGGCATCCGCTTGGCTCCCTTGCGCCGAAAGAAACTCCCCTAAGCGAGCTACACCGATATTACATTATGAAAATATACACGTTGTACCCCAGCTGACGTAGCTGGTTGCAATGAAATTATCGAGCGTCTCCTGGCAACGTTCATCCCTATACTACAGTCTCTCTTTCCACCCCCTGTATCTCGCGTCTTCTACCAATCCATTAAACAATCTCTTAACTATATATTCCCTGAAAAGCCAAAAAATATCTAGTAAACAAAAATCTCTGTATACGATTCTACAACCAAGGAATGCATGGTTCATAGTCCCGCTTTTACTATAATTCTTACAACAAAAACTTTTCAGCAAGTGAATCCTCGCAAAGATAAATGTATCTACGTCAATCAGTCTTAACGAGAGTAGAAACCATGTAACGAGTGAGTAGGCGAAAGTCATCCATACGAAGACGCATACTGCTAAAGAACGGACGCATATGCGTTCACTAGGCGCCAATATCTATATATACATACATGAAACACATACGGTATCACAAAACGTACAGACACGTGGCATTAATATACAAATGGGCGGTACTACGGCGTGGAGTACCCCGGGCTCCAATTGGTCGACGCAGTCGTTACACTTATCACGTTACTTATGAGTGATGTGTATAAGGCAGGTAGGTACGTACCTACTACTCGTATGTTGGTAACGAGGCGCAGCAGCCGTCGCTATCAGACATGCCTCTAGAATGGATCTCAAGTCTTAAGACCTTAGTTCGCATTTCCTAGATGGCTGTATGTGTTTTCTGATTAGAAAAGTCGCTCTCTAGTATAAATACACTAGGAATCCAGGATCTACCGCATGGCAATTAATGCAATAACAATTTAGATGTGAAAAATCGTGGAATATATAATATAAATACATAGTATACGCCAAAGTTGCTTGGTTTACTATACACGCGCAAGCGCACCAAAACGATGGATGTTCGCTTAATGGCTATTCCGTAATTCTTAAGATTTTCTCCCATTAGCATCCGTAGCGCAAGATTTCGCACTAAATGCTCCGATGGATGACATCAGTTAAATATATTCTATTCGATGTGTCTAAAGCTCGTATTCGGTTACTATCTTCTGACGTTGCTCGTTCTCTTGAATTTCACCGGGTGGACGTCCACGGTTTGTTTGTACCATGTCAGCATGTATCTACATAATGTATTATGCTGTGGTGTAGTCGCGCGCTCATACGCTCCTACTCCCCCCCCCCCCTCTCTTTCTCTCTCTCTCTCATTTCAAAGCCTTGCCTCTTTCTTTCTCCTTCTCATTCTCTCTTTAGGCTACATAGCAGAGACCGCCTCCTCAATTTTTGACATGGTCTTTATCGCTACGTTTGATCTCGACCGATCATCCTTACTATGAATATTGTAATAATGCTAATCCGCGGGACAAGTATATCACTATGGGATACAATGCTTTAGATCTTTGGGAATATAGAGGTTACACGGCATGTAATTGGATGTTGATTCAAGCGAGCGGTACTGCTTAATAAGTGTGACAATATTTTTATAGAAAATCACAAGTATAGGAGAAATTAACAACAGCGCCAAAATAAAATGGCAATACAATTTTTTAAATGTATTTTTCTTAATTGACCTTGAAAAATGTATACTTCCGCCCTTGAAAATCATGTTACGAATCACAAAGGAGCATCTACGAAAGGCTATAAAATGTTCGCGTTACAATCCTCAAGGGGACCGGAAACAAAGATAGCTGATGCAATAACCGGGGTCGAGATTACTAATCAGCTAATTACACTTTAGGAGGCGTAATCCGAAAGGCGCTGTAGCTAATGCGACCTGGTGACTTTGCTGAAAATAGGCACGTACATAGCTTATGATACTTCTAATGGTTTTTGCGAGCAGATAGGAGCTTCGTACGCCTGGGGGATTAATCCGACGACAAAGAGTAAGAAGGTCAATTTACAAGTGATTACATTGAAAACGTTTCTCTTTATCTCATCGGGTCCTTATCCCTCTTCTATATCGCCCGATCCTTAGGTATACCTTCTTACCCAGCTGTATCCCCAGGAGGCGTCAAAATATTCTTCAAGCACTTTCCAAGGGGGTTCCCCGTAGGTAGGTAGGTGGTTACGTATATATATAGATGTAGAGAGAGAGACAGACAAGCCTAGAGAGAGAATGGGGATATACCCGCCGCGATGGCATGGGGGTGGTTTTGGGGTGGAAAGTGGCCCCGTTACAAGTTTTACTGCAGTTTTGCGGCTCGAAACTGCCAGCGCGTAACGGGGAGCAATTGAATTTAAATATTCAATTATGCGATGTGTAAATGAAATAGAAGTCTTATGCAAATGGCTACACGCTAAGGGTTGTTGCAAATTTAAAGGGTTAAATATTTATTAGCGGAGGGTTAACTGAGATTTATGACCGGCGCGTCTCCTCGTCCGATGCCCTTTGGGAATTCGCGCAATTCGAATCGACACTGTATTGCACTGTATGCACTATTTCCCATACTCTATCTTTTTGTTCCTTGAGCCGCCATTATACCTATAAGAAATGCGAGCGCCCTTAATAGCGACCCCATGATTGCATAAATTAGCATTTTTCTATGCAAGTCCTTCGAATGCCAACAGTTTAAAAAAAATTAACCTAAAACTTAAAACCTAAAACCTCTAAATAAAAATGATCTAAAAATAATTAGCACTACGATCGTAATTCTCAAAAAGATCCAAAGAATGGTAAAAAAACAAAAGAAACACCATGAGTATTCATGCGACACACGATGATCGCAATTTTCGTACAATAGCGCTCGTGCCTACTGATTATCCTAATAAAATTAGTCGCACGTACGGTAACCGTTGTTTCTCATTAACATAGAGAATGTCGCCAAAAACGACATATGCGTTAGAAAATAGGCAGGATTCAGGATCACTTATAATAAATCGATAAGCGGCAGTGATGTAATATGTGTACGCTTAAATGAAAAATCACAGTTTTTTTAACTCAACAAGGCTAACATTTATTTATAATGAAAATACGTTGATTGAGACAATAGTTTAAACAGTATCATTATTGGTAATATATTATCACTATAATGCTAGTCGTATACAATGTGTGGGTGAGTTTCTTCCTTAAAGTCTAGTAAAGTTGTAATGTAACACACATACATGTACAATGTCTCTCGGTCGAAGAATGTTTTTCCTCATCGGTCGCCATTTTGCGTGCTCTCGTCATAATCATCATTATTGTGACAATCCTGATAATCATCATCATCGTCATCATCATCACGCGACATATTTCGAGTTTTACGCGTGCGTAACTTTTCATTTTTTTTTCACCTCGATACAGAGATAGCCTACTTTACATCACGATATCTCCTCGAACGTCCCGTGTACGTATAATATGCGTATAACTATGAGTTCCGCGTGATTCGCAGGTAAACGTTAACAAATTACAGAAACAATACGAAACAAAAACGTAACTACACGTAGACATCAACAAATGCTTCTTGTGGACGCGAAAGGATTGGTGAGTTTGCATATCTTTTACTCTTTCTTTTTACTCCATGAGAAAGAAAAATGTATAAATATACTAATAATAATAATAGTTATAATAATAAAAGTATTTTTTTAAAACGACCGTATCGGAATTCCGACAAGAGAGACTCGTGTGGCAATCGCGGACGCGTCAACAAAATTCGCGAAAAAAAATCGAATTCTCTTGCAAAAATTGTGATACTTCGTGGTTAAACGAATTATATCACCGAGCACTGCCAAAACACGAAATTGGCCAATCGGCAAGCGTTCCAGTACGTGAGAAATGTTTGAACGGCCTCCATTAACATCTCGACTGGCGTATTATTTTTATCGGTTGCATTGACAATAGGCCGTTTTTTGTCTTGAAAGGGAAGGGAACGCCCGCGACGCGACCCTTAACTGACGCGATCGCATCCTGGATGAAGAAGCCACGCCGCAATTGCATCCCGGGGGTAAATACGTCTAACGCTAATTTAAATGCATCGAAAAATACTTGACGGCGGACGTGAGAGTGTATACAACAGTGCGACGAGTATAACCGTATTTATATACGTGTATGGATAGCGCGACGGGATGAAATGAAAGAAGAACGAAAATTGACGAAGAGACGAAAAAAAATGGAATTGAAAAATCACGTAAAAACGCGGCACAATTAATTGTATGTACAAAGAGTGCGTTACAGTTCGGTTCGTGATTAAAATGTCTTTTGGAGGTTTCATCTTCCTATGACTTTCAACAGTAAAGAGACATTTGAATTGGTTTGCTCGTGGATCAACTGTACGTGTCTTACGTGTTTTACGTTTCACGTGATGTCCTATACTAAATATATGTGTACCGCGTACGTGATGCGAATTCGTGATAATTGATTTGACATTTCTTTTCATCCCTCTTTTTTCAGACTCTCTTTCATTAAATCCTACCTTTTCTGTGTTGTACCAAAAAGAAAAAAAAAATACTATTCGTGTTATGTCGAAATATAGTCGTATCTTTAAGTACACAGTCTCGGCGCGCGCACGCGCTTTCTGCAACCTATGGCACTAAGTATTCACGTTACTTTATTTTTTTCTGCTTCCTTTTTTTTCTTCTCTTTCTATCTGCTTCTTCGCTATGAGAACCCTTTTCAAACTTCTCGATTTTCATACTTGTCACGCATCATTTCGTGCGGCTGGACTTACTACGTCGCTCGCACGAATCCCCGTTTGTTCGTATCTTCGAACCGCACTTAATAAGAAGCTCGCTTCAAGAAAAATTCAAACTTAACGCAACTCTTTCTTTCCCTCGTTATCGATAATTTTTAATTAATAAGCATTCAAGTACTTCACGTGCTCGTAGTCGTTAGTCGTGACGACAAAGTCATTCTTCATAGGACTAACGATCTTTTTTTGTATACTTCTCCATTGTTTTACCTCCTTCTTCTGTTTCTGATGAAAATTCACACACTTGCAATAAAATCCTCACTCATACGTATTCTAATTAATTTATTCACACACACCTCAATCTCATTCCCCAAACATCACAAAACACTCGCAGACGTCCCCAGTCTCGTTCTAGTTGCATTTTATCGCATCGCATAAAAACATTCCGCCTCTTCCTGGCAAGATGATCTTCGTCGCAGACACCTTGATGATTGGACGCTCATACCGTTATTAAACCGAGAATCGGCTGGCCGATATTCTCGGTCCTAGGTTCGGCACTCGTAACTAGGGTTCCGGCCAACAGGTGCCAAAATCCAACCCTCCAAAATCCCGTACTTCCTAGGGCCCCCGTTCATGGGAGCGACCTTCGCCCTGAAGACGATCTTCCTGGCAAAGTCACGTCGCATGAGCGGATCCCGTTCATCTCCACTGCTTCTGTGTGGTGCCCAGCGCGCACCCTGCACCCTTTTATTACGCCCTCGCGTCGACACGCCTCGTCATTGTGACGCAACGAGAGCATCCCTGCGCGAGTATGCGTGTCTCAATTATTTTCTGTGTACTTCAGTGTTGGTACTCTTGTATGTCATGAAGATCGAGTAGGTGTATGTATAATTGTCGTGTGTTGGGGGTTTATTGTTTAGGGGTGCGGGTTCAGCTTCTCTATAACGGGTCTGGCGGGGCACCAGTAGAAGACAGTTTTCATGTATCTTTTTTTTTTCAGTTATTTTCAAGGGTTAAGTACGGGGATTGGGGGTGGACCTCGCGCGCCCTGCCGGTCAGGACTTGTACCTCACACAACTCCCTAGTTACGAGTACCGAGACCTAGTATTAACGCGACGTAGTTCTTTGATTTTTCTCTCGTTTATATGTATATATAAGTAGTTCCATATACATACGTATATAGAAAGACGGCTTAAAGATTAATTGTGGTTAGCGTTCAAGTTTCCGTGCTGATGGTTAATATTGCTGAATTAATCGTCCGGGTGATGTAGCATTTTGAAGAGAAACAAAAGAAAAAAAAGAACAGACAAAAAGCAAACCGCTCACAATTCCCTCCATAGCCTTTAAAAAATCGCGTTCCTGATTTTTATTTTTTTGATTTGTTCGCTTATGTCGCTGTCACTCGCACTCTCGTGTCTCGCGCAAAACGTACGGACAACACGCAATCGCTCAAAACGTCTTCCTACATAATCAGTTTCGTTTTTCTCACATTTTTCTTTTTTTTATTTCGGAACTAACAGGACAAACAGACACACACCTATGTGCATTCGCATTCTCACTTAAAATTCTCTCCCACTCTCGCGAATTTCATTCTCTCTGTAGATTATCCGATCTCTAACATTTGTTTCTCTCTCTCTTTCACTCATTCTCTGCCTCTCTCGCTTTCTCTACCTCTTTTTTCCCTGTGAGTCTACGACCACGACGTTCTCGAATCTCGTGTCCTAATCGCGCGATACAAGTGGTAACACTGATCACTAATAATTTAAAAACTACTCTACATTCTCAAACGTAGCACTTTCCTTAATCCTGATTTCTCATTTAAAAATAGACACAAATTTATTTGTGACGACCTTAAACCTATTACGTATATTCTGATCACGGTTAATTACTCATATCATTGTGTTGTCGTTCGATCGATCGTTTATTCGTTAATTAACGATTCAATTTAAGACTTCAGCTTGTCTCTCGAGAATGTGTTACGTCCTTATCCCTAGGCTACCTAAGTATTAGACACTGCGACAATACATAGTAGTGCCTGCCGAAACTCCTAACCTCTCCAGAGTTAATTTGACATCACTTTAAGCGACACTTTTGCTTTTCTTCAGCGTATTATCCTTTTTCCTTTCTTTTTATTCCAAGTAAATCCTAACGTCAGCGAGAATTGAGCGCAAACGAGTCCGAAGCGCAAGCGTCGCGACGGCCGAACATTCCCATATATAAATAGTAATAAAAACGAAGAAATAAAGTAAAATAAAATCGTCCCCCACAGTGGCGAACTCTGTCACAATCGGAGACCATATAAAAGCAGTACGCCAAAGCTTTCAGCGAACCAAATCGATATCCGATTTTCGAGTAAGATTTAATTCGATAAAACAATCGTATCGGCCGTCGCGACGCACGAAAATCGCTCTCCTCTATGATACACGCGATTATCATTAGTTCTCGATATTATCTCATTTTATATTCTCGCAGACTGGATTACGCCGCATTCTCCAGCGATCGATAATTGTTCTGCCTAGTCCCCGACAACGATCTCGATTTCCTAACGACGATACACTTGAGATATCCTAAAGGAAGTGCGCTCCTAATGCCCGGAAAAAAAGCGCTTCTGCTAATACCGATCCGCGAAAGACCATCAACTTCGTCTGTCGTAATGGCGGCACCGCGATGTTTCTCATCAGGTCAGATTCCAGCACTCGGACGTCATCGGTTTTACTCAGTTTCACGATCAGATATACATATATATAGATATATACCATATACAAACATATAGATATACTATTTATATATATATATATACCGGTTGCTCCTCGTTCGTTGAGGATTCGACGGTTAACGGATACCGTATAATTTCATAGAGAAAGCAAAGTCCCATGAATCCCACCCCCACGAGCCTACCCGGGAATGTAGATGATATATCGAGACGCGGTACCGCGAGAGACAGAAAAGCAAAGAGACACAGAGAGAATGAAGAGAAAAAGAATAATAAACAGTTAGGAAGACTGATGAGAGCAAGAAGAAAGAATGCAGATAGTAAAAAAATAACAGAGAGTAGAGTAAAGATAACCAAGACGGACAATCTTGATGGAAGAACTCCGCGCCCGTTATATTAAAAAAAAAAGAAAGTCTCATTCGCCATTACGAATTATAGAGTATTTATACAGCGCGGATCACTCAGCCGATACAAGCGTAACGCGTCTCCACAACAACGTCAAGTGGTGAGATCCCGTGAGAATGATTATCGGCTAAGTGGACGGAAGACCATAGGGTATGCAAGGTAGTCCGTTCCGAATTTCAAGAGTAAGAAAAATACTTTGAATGTAATGGATGAATGCCAAAGAAGACACAGAGCGAAGTACAAGAATAAGATAACAATAATATAATAGTAAAACAAGTACGAAAAAAATAGAAGAGGCAAGTATAATAGAAAGGACTGAGAGAAGAAGTAGAAAGCTTTCGCAGATCGGTATATTTGCGTCTATTACGAGCACGGATAGACGGCCGAGCTGATGGTATGGTAGGCGGCGAGGGCGGCGTGGGCGTGCGCGTGCGCGTGCGCGTGCGCAGGGGGCGCGGATGCGGCGGCGTGCGGCGAGGCCATCGCGGAGGCCGCCGCTGCCATCATCATCTGTTGGTGCGTTCGCTTTAGGGAGTTGGGAGTTGTGGCGGCGCTACTGGGGGTGTTCGATTGCGGGTGGTTTTGGTTTTGGTTTTGGCTCAGTTGCAAGGGGGTGGTACTGCCAATGGCGTGATGGGGGGTGATCGCGTCGTGCGGATAGTAAGACGTTGACGATGGTGAGGTACTCACGACGTCCGGCGTGCTGGCTCCGTCCGTGTGGCTGGTGCTGTCAGCGGTGCTCCTGGGTCCACCATCGAGGCCATTGCCCATTTCCGGTGGCTTCGTACTCTCCCGGTCGTCGATCACTAGGTCTATCGGCATCTTGCCTTTCAAACAGCTGATGTATCGGTGGCAGAAGTTGTCGCAGAGCTCGTGAACCTGCGGGCAAATTAAAAAGGCTCATTAGTATTCTGGATATTCAAAATATCACGGAATTACAATTATTTAAATATCTCCGAGGGATACGGCAGACGGCGAGAGATGGCTCTGCTCCTCGACAGATTTCGCTAGTACCAAAGGGAGAAACGTAGAGAGGACTCTCGTCTGTACGAGAATTGCATCTCGAGGCGGCAGAAGCGGTCTGGCAGGGAGTCGATTCTACGGAGAGGAGGTCTGACCGGTGTCCAGTCGACCAGAATGTTATGTATGCAAATGAGGGCTGACAGGCCTATAGGATAGCTACTCCTCTACCTCCTCAGCCATCGTCTTCCTAAGGAGCCGACACCCGCGCTCCTCGCCAGCCCTCTCGATTCGGTTTAGAAAAAATATATTATATAAGCAAAAACAAATAAAAATCGTTATCTTGTTATATGTAAATCAGAGGGCCGTATTATGATGCCGCTCGGCCTATAGGATCTCGGCTTACATATACCATCTACTTCGAGCTTACTTATAACGCTATTCTTATTACGTATTTATGTATAATAGAGAAGAGAAGCAGCCATCTTGTAAACTTCACAAAGGCCCAATAGACTGCCATTCCGAACCTCCGCACTGCTAAACAATACTCGCGTTTATCATGCGTCAACTTATGCGTGGCTCGATTGAATTCGTATCAAAGGAAAGCACGCGTGATATACCATGAAAAAAGAAAAAGAAACAAATAAAATACAAGCGACAATATGACGCCGGCAGTATCGCCATGATCGCGTTCAAACTTTTTCCAGGAACAATGCGCTAATAAAAGACGAAGTTCAAATATTCCCGTGGACGACGAACGAGAGACCTAGAGGACGCAGTGAATGTTTTCCGACCCGAAGAAGATTCGTCGCGCTCGTTACTCCGTTTACTACACAAGAAGGGCAGCAACCTTCGGCAATGTATCGTCCATCTTTTTTTTATATTATATATATTTTATTCACTCTCTACTCGTCCATGGGATTCCCTCCGAAGCATAGCCAACGCTATGGTAACACAATGCCTGGAGATGACTAGACTCTTAACGGCAAGGGTCTGAAGGACAGCCGCCATAATGCCGGACTGGTTAGAATTTGATCCGCCGGGAGTCGAGCCGAACCGGCGGCCGACATAATGCTTTAAGAAGAGAAGAAACAAAGCCCATGTCGATACGAGAAGGAAACGTCTCTGGGTCTCGTAGTGGCTCCTCTCTATGCTTCATACAAACTCATAATATATATAGGTCCTTCAAAAGTTCAAGCTCATCCTAAGCATCTCTTAGTACTGATCTTGCTATACTTCTCAGCATCACTGTACCAAGAAGTGTGCTGGAACTAGCAGCAAGTTAGTAGAATGTTAGTATAGCGACTACCGGCTACCGGGTAGGTAGGCAGTAGGTAGTAGGTAGGTAGGTAACACTGACTGGCCTGCCGCCGGAACTAATACCCTCATGTGTTTACCCCGTTGTTAAACATTGACTTTTATTAATTTGGGCATCGAGAAAAAGAAGCCGAATGAGGTCTCTTTTACGACGGTGCGCCGCGCACGCTTCTCAGCTAGCTATACACTCCTACTTCTCCCCCCTCCTCATCCCTCTAAGCAACGCGAACGGTGTGGTCGGCGACGTAACAGTCAGAAAGCGTTTTACGGCCTCCATAGTGGTGAGGGTGTATTGCACAAGCTGCTTGAAATGAGGTTGGAGGGGAACGAAGTGACCGATTTTGCTTCCGGGAATTTGATCGACTTTTTAAACAGAAAAAGAGAACCTGCCGATTTTAATACTCATTCGCTATATTGCGTGAACTGTGACCCTTTACGTGAAACATAGATATACGCATTACAGTATCAGGATTAATGGACTTTCTCAAACAATTTAAATTTCCCGCCATATTCTTATGAACTCATCTACAGCTGTACGAACTAATAGTTTAAAGAACGGACACTCAGCAGGATGAAGACTTCGGGTTTGGTTGCAATGCCTCCGGCTAAACCGACGCGACCTATCAACCTTCGAGTTACGACGTTATCCTATACCTCACGCCATGATCTCTCCATGGCGTGACACGTGATCTGGATCGTTGCTTCTTCGACGCACGAAACATCATCCGACTCGTCGTCTCTGTTTCGAAAGGAGTGGAGAAAAGTATAAGAGGAGGGCGAAAAAAATATAAGAGATTAAGACACGCGACAGTAAGAGAAAATTCAGGAGACATCAAGGTACAGCCAGGTCTAGGACACGCGATACCGAAACCTCTCGCCATCAACTACATCATGGGAATACCAGGAATAAAGAGAGTAAAGGGGATACAGAGAAATGATTCCTCGGAGTCAACCGGACCGCCCGGTAACCGGATATCGGCAAAGTCACAACGAAATCTAAACGCCGGCATCGATCGCACAGTCCCTCGTTTTTCGACGAGAGAACCAAGCATTAAAAAAATATCTGTATTCTCCACGACATAAATCAACCGCTCACGACATTCTTCCATGGATCGAACTTATACGTGCCTAACGTATATATACGAGTGGTAGTATGATCGGCGACCTTTTAACCAGGTTCATCCTAAACCGATTTTATAGCTGATATACAAAAGTACGAGAAATGCGTTAGAGAGGTTGAGAAAAAAAATATCAAATGTCTCAGGGTCGATTGGAAAGTATCTCAATTAATTTGGTCCAAGAATTAAGGTCCAGGATGATAGTCTGTCCCTTCAGTACATCCTAAGGAACTCGAATCCTGTGTAGATCGGTATCTACGCGTAGCTGGGCAATATATGACTAATTTCCAAGAATGATATAGAGTGGCTGAGAATGTTGTTTTTTCAAAAAGGCAACAACCTATAAAATTTTCTTAGAGAAATATCCCAAGTTTTTACGATAACCGTATCTCCTCCACCTATCCTCTGATGCAATGTAAGACGTGCATATACGCAGGTATGGACACAAAGTGTGAGACGTGTAATCCTGACAATGCCATTGCCGGAAGGTGGTACCGCGGTACAAGCGTCAGAAGGAACTCAATGGCCGCACGACACTGTTGGGACGTCGCCTGTAACTCAAGACGATTCCTATTTTATGACCGATTTAACAAGGTCGACGCTATGCGGGGAGTATATAGGTCCTACGCGTTCTCCTACGTCCCATAGCTGTATGGGCTTATTACGTACAAAATGGGACACGTTGCCTGTACGCGGGAATTTCAAAAATAATTAAAAAGAGAATTTCGAGAGTACAAGAACTTTTTCGAGTTTACGAGCAGGGACGGAAAGTACATAATGAGAAAAGGAGTTAAAGCGTAACGCGTGTGAATAAAACGGAAAAGAAACCCCGAAATCAAGTCTTGCTCTTCTCAATATGGGAATGTGGTTTGAATATATATATATATATGTGTGTGTGTGTGTGTGTGTGTGTGAGCGTGTGTGCGCGCGCGCGCGCGTATATGCTTCGAAGCTATGGGGCGTATCTCAAAACGAGTTCTAGATTCAGGGACTCGAGAGGAGCTGTCCCTTGATTCGCTCTATTTTTATTCCCATATATTAACCGTTCCCTGTTGGTGTACACTACACTGGAAAGGGATGGCTAGGGGGAGGGGGTACACACAGCATTGTGCATTGCAATTTTTTGCGATGGAATTAGTTGAAAATTTTGGTAAACGTCCGAGCCGTGGGGAACTTTCACTTTTTATTTTTTTCCTTCCCCTTCATTCGCTCGTTCTTTCTCTTTTTTTTCTTCTTTCAGTGATGCTCTGCTTCCAGCTCGAAAGGCAAACGGCAAAAGAATGGATGATCCAGGGTATGTAAAAAAGCGGGGTACCCCATTTATGACACAATGGGTTTCTTTGAAGCCGAAGGTAATGAAGGTTTGGGGGTTGTCTGCTTCGGTCTCTGCCCAATTCTCAACCTGACCACCCTTACAGCACGCACAGGTATGTACCGGGTGTCCAATCGAGTTCTTGTCTCTACCTATTTCTTTACCCGGCAGACCCAGAGAGAACCGTAGATACTTTTGGAGACCCTGGTGACTTTTATCCTTCCCAGTTTCTACCTTGGGACATGTCTTTGTATAGATGAGAATCCGTTCCAGGTATCGGGATACTTGCGTCCCCAAAATTTCTGCTGTGAATCTCCAAGGAGTTTCAGGATAGACGTTGCCAGGATAAAATCGAAGGATCCATAGTAGAACTGGCAATACCATAAGGAATCCAGAAAACGTAGATCTAGGATCGGCTTTCGCGCTCCTCTCATTATATTCCTAAACCACAAAACTATAGACAGACTGGGAAGGTTAGAACCAGTTCCGCTCTGTTCGCCAAGAGAAGGGAGACTGAATCCTGCGTACCAGCATGAATCCCGTTGGCATGTACACTGCGCGCCATAATACCCTATAAGAAATTTACCACTCTAGCCAGTGGATGGCTCTGGCACATGGATGCTGCCCTGCCCAGACCAAGACGAAGACCAACCTTCCAACGTCCGCTGTGCCGCAAAACGTAATTATGCTAATACGCGATTGGCTCAAAAATGTTAAATGCACGAAGAGCACCGCGGGCTACGAGCACCCTATTGGTCGGGGCACATCCAGGTATTTATGGAATCCCCTTCGTCTCGCTTCCATACATTCCTCACCGTCCATGTCGATAGACTCGGCCCCGAATGAAACGTTTCAATCTCTTTACAGATGGATGGATACTCGATACACGTCGAATTAAAAATGGTTTCGTGCCTCGGGGTCACGCAGCGGGTGCCAATGTTCCAAGAGAGCCACTGTTATTATATGTAGATATGTGTAACGATCATAGAAGCGTCAAAGGAACAGCTGAAGATGTCCACTTTGAAATGCCACGCTAAAACACGTATGCAAAGCATCCCAGGCCCGAGCTACATCGTATCCCCAGCCATAGTTTAAACTCAACCGCAGACAAAACTTACGGCCAGAATCCCGCCGGGGCTATTTGGGCCCATAATGTAATCGCCGTAAATGAGGAAAATTGCTATAAAATTGCATGATAAACCGGGCTGACCAGTAGTGTGCAGAGGGACAGCAGGGCCTCCCCTGCGTCCGAGCCAATGGCCGACGTTGGTGCTGCCGCCACGTCAGCTGCCATTTCGATGGAAATGCGATGGATGTCCGGTTATTTTGTATGATAAAATATCGCCGTAAAAAAGTAGGCTCTCCATCCCTCCTTCTACCCCACCCATTGCATTCACCAAGCACCCAGAATCCTCTTCCAAAAAAGAAACCCTTGTACCAAATTTCAACGTGACGAGACACTGTCCCGCCCCACCAGTTTCGTGACGCTCACGCTCAACTGTTCAAGACTCGTATTGCTACAGAATATCTACATATGACGAAAATGCATACAGAGATGAAAAGATCAAAAGATCGCGTACCGACAGACATGTGGAGAAGAATTATTTGCACGAGCTCCACGTGAGCACAGAGGCACATAGACCACACTTATAAGTCACGGAACGCGCCTAATTCAGTAAATCAGGTTAACACGAGATAAGACTTTTTTGCTTCTCTCTTTCACGAAATTGTATAGTCGCCGCGGCGTTTTTAATAAACGCGACGCGATAATTAGACGCTGGTGGAAGCGGCTGTCGTAAAGAAAAAGTGCTTCAAGGGGTCGCGCAGTCTTTCGCCACGGGATTCTCTGCGAAACCTCGTTAGAATACGAGAGGACCAGTGTTGTCACGCTAACGGCTACACCACCCTTAGGGATCACTTAGAAACCACCCTCCTATCATCTGGCAAATAAAAGCCTGAAGGAAAAAAAAATAATGTAAGGGAGTAGAAGAAAAAATAGAGAGCAAAAACGACACGCAGGAAATTCCTTCAACTAGAAAAGAAAAGACAAACCTAAAGAGCGGCGTCCGCTTCGCGCCCTCGTTTCTACACCGCCTTCTCCATTGTCGCTCGAAAGGAAAGCTTCGTTTCCATGACACTCGAGTTGCGAGTAAAAGACTATCGACGTTACAAACCGAACTACTAAAGCTAGGTAATTTCCGTTCTTACCGTTCCAATGGACGGCTAAATCACTCCACTTAGACTCGACTATAGGTCTAACTACGTGTACCATATTCGAGCGTACCGAGCTTTCACTACAATTATGGAAAATTGGCCAGTTATAACAGTTGTTCTCAAGTGCGAAAGAGAGCTGCAGGTCGTTCAATCTAAAATACCGGACTCTATTTCCTTGAGGTCCTAGTGCTCATCCGCCTTCCAGTACCAGAGCTTCTAAAGTGATCGATAGCCTCAAGAGAAAAGCAAGGTAATCAGGAACCACCTCGGCTGAGATACCAAAAAGGTTAGGAAGGTCTGGGTTGCTGTCTACTAGTTATCTGCTCTCGAGTTTCGTGCAGTTGTACGCAGAAAAACATATTGTAGAATAATAAGACGTGACAATTAAGGATCCAGCAGTGCGTCACTCACCTTTTCAAGCTCGAGGAGGTGAAACCGGAGGACCTGAATCGCCTGAACCATCTGAAACACAAGAGAGCAGAGAAATAAGATAAATTCGCCGTGATGATGCTGCGATGAAAGAGGTCAAAAGAGGAAAGAAGTCACTGCTGAGAAGTCGAGAACGAAATGATGACGTGAAGAAGGAACGAGGGATTGAGAAGTCATAAGAGGGAACGAGGAACATGAACCAGACACAACTTAACTGCACACTTCTGCTCTGCAGCAATGGCTTTTGCCCGACAGACGCGGATTCGGTCTTTTTATTTACATACGGCTCAAGCTCATTTATTTATTCTCATATTTATCTGTCGGCTCGATTGGCTCTGCGCGTAGATTAACAGAAATTAATTACATTTGCATTCGCTAATTGCATATCTGGAATGTCGCGCTTGGAATGTCACTCCTTGCTTCTTTCAAGTATCGTACGTACCTATTATGAATATAATGATTTTGCAAGGTGTAGATTACGGTGTTTGACTTTTAATTTTAACAATAACGGCCAACGTCATTTTCAATGAGGAATCGTACTTTATTGCTAATTATATGCATTATACGAAATCCTGGAAGGTGAAAACGATCGAACTATATACATGCTCCAAATGACGTCCTATTAATTTTGCGAATCATTAATTGTGACTTCTCTCTTATAGCACCCCTCCCTCCCTCCCTCTCTCTCTCTCTCTCTCTCTCGCGCGCGCGCGCGTCCATTCACTCTTAAGACTCTCTCCCTCTAAAGTCCCGAGCCGCTCTCCAAGAGCAACATGCAACTTCTCCGCGCAAGAGCGAGTCATCGGAGTAGGCGCATCGGGTTACTGAAAATTACTCGCATAATTTCACGATTTGCATTGACGTTAATGCACCGGAGCACGCTCTCCTCGAGCGAGCCGAGTTCCTCTTTTCTGTGCCCCACCAAACAGCAGGTACCCCCCTATACGCGGCCATTCAATTAGGCAAAGCAGCAATCTTAATTGTTAATTAACATTATATTTATGCAATTATGGTCCATTATGATTCCGGTCCGCCGATAACCAAGCGAGTGCGATGAGTGCCCCTTAGATAGCAACGCGAAAGCCTGCCTTCTCGCAAGCACCATGTAACTACCACGCTCGATGCCATAAAACTACCTTGTACGACCACCATGACTCCACCACCATCCTATAGATACGCGCAAGTTAAAGCTATACGACATTCAAGTTTTGACCGCCATCAGACCTTATCACCACGTGAAATTTGATTCCTAAACCGTCATTGGATATCTCAAAAACGTCACAGTTAATTGGATCTGTTACCAAAAAATTTTAAGATCTCAGCCTCTCGTCGGCTCAAACCATGACGACACAGTCGATCACATTATACTGATGCAAGAGCCAGTGAAGTGTTGGCAGCGAAGAACGAATCACACTCGTCCAAGTATTACGAGAGATGGTATCGTGTATCGCATGGCGCGTAGAGAAGACGATGAGTATTTCACGAGGATGAGGATGAAGACGAAGATGAAGATGAAGACGAAGACGAGGACGAGGTTGAAGATGGTGGGAGAGGTTTTTCAGGGTTTCGAGTCTCGCACAATGTCTCCTCTATGCGGGGTCCCACTCTTGAAGCTTGGGCATCTTCTCTCACAAGGGTCTCACACACCGTGGGCATGTCTCACACGTTAAGAAGGCGCGGGTCAGTCGGTGTTTTGCCACGATCGCTCATCGCGTGATATTAATTAACTCGGTCGAGTAAAAAGGAGTGTAAAAAAATAAGACCGTCGCGTCGGGGGTACGGGGAGGGCGTTGAAAAAAAAGACAAGAAAAGAAGGAAAAAAAGAAAATGGGAGAAAAGTCAGGAAGGCACTGTAGCATAAAAAGAAGCCGGGAGATGGTGTTATTTATAAGGGCCCCGTAATAGGGTCTGAGGGCCCCCGTGTACTTCTCGTCTGATTGTGAGATACTCCAGACCTGCGCAGAAGCACGCGTTCTCGAATGCGCATCGAATATCGATAGACATACCGTGTTCGATTCCTAATATCAATTAGTCCCATTAACAATATAAGAAGATAAAGAGAAAAAAAGTCAGTATTTTAAAGGGGTCCAGAGAAGAGAATGAGGTAACGATAAGATTGCGTTGTCTTTATAAGAGTCATGACGTAACCAGATATACCTGCGTAGATATGCAATATCAGTGCATGCCTAATTAACAACTGTGAAACAGTTTAATGTAAATGTAAAATTGAGTATAAAGAAATATTTTCCTAGCAAATGCATTGCTGTGGATGACCTCACCAATTAACAAGTGGTACTAATCCTTCTCTACGATTAACGACAGCGACGTACTACCACTGACTTATGCTCCTTTTATGCTAAACCATGAACGTGCTATCTACAACGGCGGGACCAGCATAGGTAGCATTAACCACAATTTCCAGCCGCTCGACGACCTACAACGTCGTAAATCTATATGTTGGGGCTGCAAACGCGAACCGATACTAAATAGAAATATGGATAATACTCGCGCAAATAAGTGGAACGATGTAAAAACCTCTTCGACTGCTTGCAAGACCCCGAACCATACTTAAAATGCGGAAGAAGATATATAGGCAATTTTTCCATTGTTTAACACTTCTATATTCAAAATCCTGGACGGCATAATTCTGCTGCACTTATTTCAATTTACAGAACAGATACACGTGGGTACATGACATAATATCCAGCAGTGTGTATTTCTCAAAAACAGCTGCTTATGTGTTATGCGTGTATTACTCCAATCAAGAGACTCGATGAGAGTCTTAAGAAATGCGGTTAACATAAGCCGATAGCCTGAACGAGACTAACGAGTTGATCTTAATTGTATTGATTATTAGAGTCACTAAGATGGAAGGATGTACTGGACCGAGTGAATGCACGTTCTTATCAAGAGACCTTGATTTACGAGGATGCACTTTGTCTTTACGAATGTGCCTCGTAATCAACGGCAATAATTGACCTTGCGCAACTTCATCTGGTTATCAGCGCGACATGGAGAATCGTTATGTCCGAGTGTGATGACAATTTTTTTTCTTCCTATTAATTTTAAGATCCCCCTCGGAGCAATTCAACCTGATGGATCATCTCCGATGTATTTTCTTCATATAGATAATAACAAACCCTATCCCTCGTCGCACTTTTCTCGCGCCTCCTTCACTTGGATAAAGAAGGAAACTGGTGTTATGGCAGCCAGGGCTGTGTAAGCAAACGGCGGTTTATCTCAAGCCGGCCAACCCCCTCGCAAGACACTCAGACGACAATATTTAAATATTGTTAAACGGTGTGATACTTATGTACGACAAACACTCTCGTCGGAGCCCACCGTTCGTTAAGTATACAACGACACGGGGACAAATATTGTCCACTGGATGTAGATACACTGCGAAAAAAAAATATAAAAAATTACCAAAGTGACTAAAGAAAGAGGCAAGAGAAAAAGGAAAGAGTATATTCCTAGATAATACAGGATCCCACCCATCAGTCGCCGAATGGGTTATTCCTAAGTTTTAGTAAAAGATTCGACCACGATACCAGTGGCAGTGAATATCAAAATTTTGAAGAGGAACCCTTGAGAGGGATAACCTACCAATTAAAAGAGGTGGACATGACTTTCCCAGGGAGGATTCGTAGGTCGACGTTCCCCTTATCTAAGCAAATAGACAAGAAGTAAAACATTCTCACAACCACCGAAGTACCGTGAAGGGGCCAGAACACTGAGAACGAGCCAAGAATCCGTGCCCGTCGACACTGAGGAGAAAGTCAAAGAAAAAATAATTCCATCGAAAATAGGCGGTATATATGGACATCGGTATATATCTGTGGTCCTTTCTATAACCACCACGAGTGTCCTGAAGTTTCCCATCTATCGATGGTATACGGGTACTAACAAACAATTTTATATATTAAGATGATAGCGCGCCAAGGCACGGGCCATCAAACAGCGATCCTCTGTCTTAATAGCTGGAGATTTATAGTCCCAGCCGGGGACTCGACGCAAGGCACGACAGAGGGCTAAGCTAACCTTACCCAAAGCCACAGTTAGTTCAGCACTCATAAGGAAAAGGAGCGCGAAAGAGAGGAAGCCTATTATACACACGAGTCCAAGAGGAAGAGAGTCGAGAGTCGTATATCGAGAGAAGAGAGAGAGAGAGTGAGAGAAGCTGTCTCGAGCGAATCGCAAGCGGTGTGGTCGACTCGCGCGAATGGGACACATGCGTGTGTGCGCTTTACTGCACCTGCATTTTTGCGAATATTTTCGGCGACATTAACATCTTAACGAGCGCCATAACAAGCCCAAAAGGAGGAGCGTGTCTCCTTTTTTTCCCATGCGGCAGCACGGGGCGACATAAACCGAATGTAGACGGCCGAGCAGTTATACTCGCGGTGGAGGTAGCCGACCACTAAAAGTGTCTTAGTTGGAAATTATACGTGATCCTCGTCGAATCGGCTCTTAAAATCCTGCTTTATTAATTTCTGATGGTTTCGGTATACAACCCATGCATATCTGCCAAAAATCGACACATGAACTGTAATATTACGACACGACCAGGTATAGTATAAGTTGTATATATATATATTGTACGGGTATACCTGACGGAAGGACTATAACGGTACACTCAAGAACTCTGGAATCAAATGTACCAACGGAATGACAATACCGAAAGCTTAAAACCATAGATACGGGTGAATTGCAAGGTCGCGAGAATCTCTTGTCGCATATAAGAACGAAGAGACCACCCGAGTAGCCATGGTGTTTGGCAACCCTCTGTTACATTATACTTTACACATTCACCTTGGCTTTCTCGTTCTTTGGCTCCTTCCTTCTCTCTGCTTCGTTCCCTCTTGCCAAAGAGGTCTCCCTCTCTGACTCTTTCACTCCTCCTATGCTTCACTCTTTCCTCTTCGCTATACAGCACCATCACCACCACCACCAGCCCCCATCACGCTGCGGTGGTGGCTCATTGCCGCCGACTCTCGGACTGCCAGGCGGCCCCGGCTTTATTTCTAATTCAAAAACCGAAGCAAAAGGAACGCCGCGAGATCTGGAATATAATATTACACCACGTCGAGAGACGGAACCACGCGTGGGTGTGTGTAAAAGAGAGAACGAGAGAAAGAGAGAGAGAGTCCTCGTGTACATTCTCAACGTCCAGAACCAAAGCAAACGACCACGAGGATCTTCTTCAGGACTGATGTGATGCGTGGAGAAATAAGGAATACGCGTTCCTCGGTTTAACGTTGGAGTGCTTTATCGTCCATAGAAATGTGACCTATAGAATGTCTCGTTCATTTTCATTAATTAAAATAGAACTTGTTGAAAGGTGTTGGATATAAAAATACGACTGGACAGTATTATATTGCCTTTCGTCACAGACACGTTGGAAACTGAAGCGAATTCAAGTTTGAGGTGAAAAAAAGGCCGATGGAAGTTGTGGCAGGTGATCACACTTCAGCTGTAGGATAAATACATTATGTACAAGGCTTTAAGTGTAGGAATAGTTGTATAGCTGCAGGATATACGTATACGGATCGCATGCTCAGATGCAGCAGCCACGCGTGCAACGAATGGATATCCCGCGGATGGACCCACGGCAGCCTCTAGGATAAGTTTTATTCCAGCTATTTCCGTAGTAATTTCTTCGCTAGTTTCATATCGATTACATCTACTGTTCAACCTGGGCCAATCATCAAACAATTAATATTAGTCTTGCTGGATCTAAACATTCAGATATTCTAATTCTATATGCGTACTACCTGTTTACTTTTGCGTACGCTATTTGCCGATTTTAATACAAAATATATACATATGTATTTAGCAAAATATCATCAAGCATGTTTACCCACTTTAATTCAATCGATGATTCGTAGGAAACATTTAAATAAACGTCATGTCACGCGAATATCATCATGTGCACCTATACGCGCGTGTATTAGGTGTGTGTGCATATATATTCTGTATCTATACTCTATGTCCGTACACTGTGAAGACCGAGGATTTTTCAAAGGTAAAACCGGCAATTAGCATCTCATTGACTCATTTCTTACATATGCTAATAACGTATTATTTAAGCGCGTGTCTTTCGTATAACCCTTTTTCTTCCTTTTCTATAGTCTCTCCTGTGCACACGCACCAATGCAAACTTCTTCCATGAGAATATATCGGCCGTCTCCGCTTTCCGCTGTCTTTTCTAACCTCGATCCCCTGTAACCGATCTAGCCCTCGTTTCCTTTACGATGATGCGGATGTCCACGTAGACGATTCGTGAGTACGTCCTAGTAACCATAACCTATTCGCCCACGAAACTGTCGCCTGGAGCTCAGTACCTATTCCTCGTGACTCGAAACAATTCGGAAAGACTCCGAGGCTATGGAAACTCCTACGCGAGATCAGATCGACTCTCGACATCATCCTCTGCAGGGATATCGATGACGCAATGGAGTAATACGTTATACGAGAATACACGTATACTGGGGGAAACTTAACCGACGGATAACACAGTCGTACGGTAAAACTAGTTCGAGCAACTTTCACTGTTTTTTAATCGAGAAAAAAGTGGAAAATAAAAAGATACCTCAAGACTGACTACAAGAACGTGGACATCTTACGACGCGAGAAATTTCATAAACCTCTGGACACAGTACGCCAACTCTTCCTGATTGATAATACAATACGTTATAAAGTAACTTATTGTTTCTACAAGAAATTTGCGTATTTAGGAAGACGTTCGATCTTCATTAGTTCATTGAAAATGTAGCGACAGCATATGAATAATCGGTCTCACAGGTATTTAAGGGCTAAAGGAAACTGTAATATTTAGTTGTTAATGCCTGTGGTGTGTAGGATATCCAAAGTGTGTGTAGGGACTGTACCCTATTTTTAGGCATTCATCGATTCCTAGTCCAATCAGTTATCCCCGTAGGAAAACATCGGCTTCAATAAGAAGCAAATCATTTACGACTACTCATAGTCCGTGTTCACCCCTTTCCTCCCCTAAAAGTCACTATCCCACTGTAGAATTATAACCCTATCGTCATTACAATTCACCTGTTTCAAAATACCCATTGGGTCAAGATGAATAAACGGAAAGTGAAGTGTTATCTTTGCGCCCCTAATAAATCTAATTGAATCTGAACAATACATCGATGAGAGTGAGGAACGCATCAACCCCAATGGGGATGCTAGTCTCATTTTGCACCACCAGTGAACAAGTACAATGCATCCACTTTGTTGTTCTGCGAGACATACTGTTTTGACTGAGGGTTCGACTGTGCAATGTTTGTTGTTGCATTGCGCAAGGAGTCAAAAGGCCATCAGAATCCTCGCAAAGGGATCACGCAGTTTCGGACAAAATAAAAAAAAATACCCTCGACTGAAAATGAACGACTGACATATGCGAAGAAAGCGAGCGTTTACCGTACAAAATGCAAGTTTCGCAACACTCTCTGGCCCTTCTCGTGGCACAGTTGGGTTCTGCTAGGTACTATACCTATAGCCTCAGGCCCAAATATAACAGCTGCCCAAATTTTCTGGCACTTCGATCCCTTTCAAGTATACTCGCCCGAGCGTAAAGAAAACCATAGAGAATGCTTACTGTAGATTTAAGTTATTTCTAAACGTCGGTAATGGCGTCACCAGGTAGAACTGACAACTATGATGAATATTTTTACGAATAAAAATCCTTTTGATCGAATAGGTATAAGAATGGTAGATTATAAGGTACAGTACGGGTACGTGGTTAAAGGTGCGTGTGTGCTTGTGTACATACATATATATATATATATGGATAAGCACTTCCGAAGTGCTGCGGGCAATTCCACTCAAAGCGAGGACTTTTCCGTTCTACGAAATTATCGACAAAAACCAGAGAGCAGACGGGGAAGAGCAAAGGTACGTGAGCAAAAACCAAGAGCGTTACGTGCCTCTTCTTTACGATAGAAGCTCATTGCTCGTAGATTGCGATTGGCCACAGCCGTAATAAAGCCACGCCGACCGACGCCGATACTATCGCCAACGCGTCGTGCGTGGTGCGAGACGTTGCCATGGAGCAAGCTGTCCCGAGAGAGCATAAGTATCGGCATCCATGGATGTCTAGCCGAAATTTTTATCCCCTGGGAATAAGGCACTTAACTTTCGAGATTTATACTACTGGGTAGCACCTGCCCATCCACTTTTTGCAAATAACTCGGTGGCGATTGCGCTAACGGTACAAAAAAATAATAGGAATGAAATAAAATGAAATGAGAGAGGAAGGGAGGGAGGGAGATAAAGAGTGAGAGAAAATATTTTCATTCCATTATGATCTTGTTCAGCGTCGAGACGTCTTCTCCAAGTAGCTGTGCCACCTCAGGAAAATTCCCCCTTTTACAATTTAGATGCTCGCCGTTTTTCTGTACCTTTACCTGCTCAAGCATTTATACGATGCGGATGCATAATGCAAACCGAATGGGGCACGGATGCTCGCGGGCATCGCGGCGCACTACATAATATTGCGCTTTTTATTTCTTCCTTTATTCCTTCTTTATCTGCTGCGGACACGCCTCTTATAGCGAGGCCGTAGCCCAACAGTTGTCACAATGAAAGAACCGATAATCCAGTAATATACCGATATCATAGAAAAATACTCATGACCTCGGGACGACACCGTGACCCTTAGGTACACGATTATATTCACGTGCAGTCAGAGGTATTACCAATAAAAATGAAAAAAAAGAAGCTTATGCTCATTCTAAATTGTGCAATATTCCCAAATTATACTGTTTATCCAAAATAACAAATATTTAAAAAATTACAGGTGTGTCTCGATATAAGACGTTCGATAAATCTACTACGAGCCGTTTAAGTCCGATAGCCCTGTATATTGGCTTGAGTAAATTATTTTTTCAGAAAACTCATAAAAACCCCTACATTGGACCATCCGGCAGAAAAATGAAATGTAATTCGCGCGCAGAGTGGCGCAGTTAAATAAATATTAGCTATGGTTAAGCCGTCATCGGGACGCGATGCTCTCTCGAAAGTGCTGTGTTTGTCGGATACTCCTGAAGTGGCTTTACGAAGTACCTGCCTAAAACTGTTTTCCGCAGACCTGTACCTTCTGTACCGTCGCCTTGGCTAAGTAAATGCGGTGCCATTGGAACATCTAAAAAACTACATGGACGATGACGATGATGATGATGATAATGATAATGACGATGAGCGGCTTTAGAGCGTTAGGGATAAAGAAAAGCTAAGGTATAGAGGAAAAGGCACGACAAGGAATTAGAGCATTCGAGATAGAAACCAAAAAAGGAGGGTGGAAAGATATATCGGAAAGAAAAAGGAGCTGAGTAGAAAGAAAGAAAAAAAGAAATCCGCAATGGCGCCGGTCAAGATTCTCAAGAGACTCGCGTTTCTTCTTGGGTAGCACGGCGGTCGTAAGAAGAAGATCAAGGTAGGTATTTAAAAAGGCCATTTCTCTTTGTTATCTTGATCGGAGCGGGGAGAGTGGTGGGACCGTTTCAAATGTTTCTTTCTCGAGAGTTTTGAAGGTCCACCGAGAGCGGAGTGGGTAATACTTCTTCCCACCTCGAAACCCTCAGGAGAAGGAAAAGGAAAGGAGAGGGTGGCTTGCAAGAAGGTGGAAGGACGAGAATGGCAGCCAAGCTCTAATTACCTTGCTTGGTGGTAGGAGATCTTAGGCAAATTATTTCCTGCTACTGTCGTGGGAAGGGATGTATTATGAATTAGCTTCTCTGGTGTGGGCCCCGGCAGCTCACAACGGATAGATGACGATGGGGCCCAAAATAAGTTGAATCGAGGCGTCTCGCGACTCCGGAAGAAATTCAACGATTAGATAAGGGAAGAGAATGGACACTGTGCTTAGGAAACGGAATGAGCGGCTCTCGACATTGTTTAAACAGCGTATATATGGTATGTAAATGGGCATTACTCACCAGCGAATCCACCTCTGGGTCTGCTATGTAGTACGGCTTTTCTTGTCTGATCTGTAACGCACACACCAAGACACACGTTTTAATAATTAAATTCTACGGTAATTGCCGGTATATTAAGAATATACGTCTAACGATCCTATCGTTGTTTTCTAACAATAAGCGATTCATTCGCGTGCCTACCTCTTAATTGGAAGGACGTTTAATTCCTTATACAAAAAAAAAGAGACAAAAGTATTTTAAAAACCAAGAAATCTCACGGTTCGTTTTCAACCTAACGAATTTTCGGGGCCCCAAAAGCGTAAGAGCTTAAAACGGTATTCCTATTGAAGTCGCGTATAAGCGCCATGTGTATTCATGAGACTGAATACGAAATAGGGACGCGAGCAATGTCTATCCGGCAATGTAGTAATGAATGTATGAATGAAAGTAATGAAGGTGTCTTCGCGACGCTATAGAAAAATACTGTCAACTTCATAGGGGGGACTAGTTCTTGTACGATCGGGGCCCCGTGTTTTTCGACAGTCCCCGAGCGACCGTAGCGCCACACAGGTAGAAGTCCCTATTACAAATTGTAAGCAGCTCTTTCTTCGTGCTTCCACGACAACTGGGAAATATCAGCGAGATCCTTTTTCGGCCGAATCGTTCCCTACTTTTTACTTCACTTCCTTCGCCAATCCCGTAAGAAGTCCCTGGAGTAAAAAGAAATTCTACGGCAATCCCACATAGATATGCGGTCACGGAGACAAGAAAGGAGATACGCGCCTCTTTTTTTTGATATCTGAAAATACGAAGGATCTTCGATATCCCGACTACGATTTCAAAATTCAACCTATCGAGTCTTCGCAAGATGGCACAGAGTGTAGGAATAAAAGAGAAAAAAGAAGTACGAGAGAAGGTGGATAAAGGAGGAAGGCCAAAGAGGGCCGAGAAGAGGCCGGGAGAAGATCCGCGAAAATAAACGGTACACGGTACAAACCGTGGTGCGGCCGCGTAACTCAGCCTCACGGTAAAAATATTATGTGATAATATTTAGAGAATGGTTTCATTCCGCCTTGATGGTGTCTGTTGCGCTCTGGCCTCTACATGTAAAGGGGATCGGCCGGCATTGCGTTCACGTTGTGTGAGCGATCTGACTGAGAGATATACGAAGCAGCTGCTGGAGGCTGCTTGCTGCTTCCCTTCCTCTTTTACCTCTTTACCATGAGCCCTCTTAAACCTCGCCGTACCCCTTTATGGCCCACAAAATGTCCCTGCTTCTCACCCTTTACCCATCCCCTTTCATCCCTATTCCAGTTTACTAGTGCCCATAGATATAAGACCTATACCTACATATATGTATACCTATCCTTGCAAATACCTATTATATAATATAATGTATAGATATATACATTCAAAAATACCAAGATCAAATATTTCGTAGAGAACTTTTCTTACGATGTACGTAGCTACATGAATATACATACGTATCACTTGGTACGTAACACGTTGGAGATTCCTACCTTTACGACCCTGATAGTGTATATCATACTTTTCTTACAGATCATACGAATTCAAATGATCGAGGAATAAAAGTAAACTGGAGGTGAATGCTTCGGTAAGGCCGTGTTCCTAATAAGGCCAATTACATTTAATTCACAGTCGACCGGCCCCATTGGGAACGTGACCTTATTTGGCCCTGTTACCATACCTCGGAGATATTTCAATTGTTCTTAAGAAAGGCAGGAGCCGTATCAATCCATATGGCAAAAAGACCCATCTTCACGGTAAGAGGTCAAAAGACTGTGCCGATTCTTGCACTCTTATTCTAGATATAATTAATTAAGTTTCGCCTTCCTCTCCCGAATTTATTCATCTATGTACGTACATACGTAGACACCTGTCGTTTAGCACGAGTGGAAACGAATACATATAGTGTTGCAGAATATAGAAACCTTTAAAGGGAATGATTTGTCGGATCCAAACTAAGAATTCTTGACGACCTTGATAATTCGAGAGTTCGGACTGTTTCATTTTGAATTGCCCACATTTTACGACAGTAGAGGATGCGAGAGAGAGTCTATGTAAAAGTATGAAAAACCCGACAAAGGGTATACCCCTCGCTCGGTAAAGTTACCAAAGAGAATTGGGACTGTAACAAAACAATAGACGGTACTGTCTCGAAAGATTGGGAGAGGTTCATTCTCCGGGGGCCTTAAGTCCTCAAGTAAAAGATCGTTGACTTTCCCTGAGGACCTTGACTCTGTGTAAGACTTTTCCGCAATAAAGCTGTAAAATAATCCCTTTAGGCCCTGTTCTACCACGAACTCTTACGTCTCATTGTAAGTCCCAAGAAAATTCACGTTGCAACGATGCAACTATTGACCGTGGGCCCTTTCGACTACAATTTATTGGTAAACTAAGGGACATTCATGCCAGATCGAAATAGATTATTTTTCGATAAAGGATTACCTTTGGCTTCTAATGAATTACAATGAATTCTGAATCCTATTTTTGTAACGCGACAGATATCACAACTGTATAATCCAATTCTGATATATATCAAACAAATTTTTTTAACTTTCACCGGTGACAAAAACGAAACCGTTTACCTAGACGCATGGATTAAGTCCATAAATAAGAAACGCAATAATTCTTCGCTTGCGAGATTAGTACGTTATCGTGGTACTACAGACACAACTTTTGCGATTGTTTCGTATATACTGCGTCGCCATGCTTCTTGCGCGCCATATTCTCAATTGCATTACCACAATGTAACGTTTATACCGTGAATCATCGAAGCGCGAAACCGGATTAACACCATCGCATTGAAACGCGTTGCAAGAAAGTCTTCTCGCGCGTTAGTAAAGGTAAAAAAGTCGTCGAAGCCACGTTACATTACAGGACGTATGGTAGATGGTCTCCTAGTGTCTCGGTAATGAAAAAAAAATCAAATACAATAAGATTGGGAAGCACGCACGAGACATTTGAAACGCATAGAAATTCACTTTATACTGATAATAGAACAATTAAGTGCCACGTGGTGCGAGGGAAAAAAGTAATATATCGTTCAAACCACGTTGTCTGTTTACGATAACTCCTCGGTGACGCTGACGTCACCATATTTATAGATATAACCGGTCCTCGACCGGTATTAAAATATATCCACAACCGAGATATAAATCCTATCGCTCTGTATATCTCTCCATTACATATACCTCTATAGGCACAGTAGCGTAACGCAAAGCGGTAAAAAGAACTTTGAGTTATAATTGTAAGATTTTTCAAAAATCAACCCATCCTTAATGCCATCACGTTTAAGTGTATGAAATGAGCCAACATCTTGCAGTCGCATAAATACTTGTACCTTTTATTGGTAGAAGAGCATGTTCCCGCCATTTTACAACCATCAGGTTACAACGCTCGTCGAAAGAGACACGCAGTTACTGTTTACGACGGGGTCTTTGCTAATTTTCAGGGCGACAGAAAGAAAACTCTCTATATGGAAGTATTGCAGAAATGCAAAAAAACACGTGTTTAACAATTCTTGTATTTTAATAGAAAAATGCATATGCAAATATCACAAGATACAACTGCAGTAGTAATTATAGCGCATACTTTTTGAGGCCAGGTAACACGTGGACATGAGCTATACCGTGGGACACATTATTCAGTCCGTCAGTGCGGGCCAACATTTTACAAGGGTTTAATGCCCCGAGGTGCATTCTAATTGCACTAATAAATCCCCAGTGGGGGATTACGAGAAGTCTCAGCACAGGATAGAGAAGCGATGCTGCTGGGCGAGAATGTGCCTACGCAAATAGGAGATCGACACGACGAAATTCAAGTGAACGATCATTAGTGAAACACGTCTAGTACCACAAAGTGCATGTAGTAGCTAATATCTGGTCCTTTTACCGTTCGAGTAGATATGAAAAAGCTGGTTAAACCGACGACATCGTGATTTCGCAATCGCGCATCGGCCATGAAGTGGGTCGCGTGAGTTTTGTAAAGAGAGAGAGAGAGAAGGAGAGAAGAAGAAAGAAGAACGAAATGCTGTGCGAGACGAAAGAGAGAGAAGAAGGAAGAAGGAAAAAAAGGAATCGGTGGAAAATAAAGGCGCAACAATGCGAGCGCTCACTGCGGGATACTTTGTACCCGGGGCCGATGAGGCATCCGAGAGAAGTAGGGCCCATGGGGCCCAATGCCGTCTACGGGGTCCCGTAGAGCGCGGAGTGCCAGGGATAATGGTGGGTCCATTGAATAGATCAATTTACAATGGCACAAAATGAGCAGCACTCTCTCCGTCTCTTTCTTGCTCTCTGCAGTTCTCGCCGTCTCACTCCCCTGCCGTATCCCAGCGATGGGTCCCTTTTCGACGCAAGGGGCCCGGTCGAACTGAACGTGCATGTGGCCCAGGCCAGTTTGTGAGTTGGAAACGTGTGCGCCAGGGCGAGCACAGGCTAGAGGAAGCGAACGAGTGAACGAGTGAGAGCGAAAACAGCCAACACGCGTGAACGGCCACGGACGTGCATAATGCAGAATAATCCGTCCCAGCGTGCGCCCGCTCGCGGCCCTTTGTTGTCACGACTATCTCCATGGAACTATCGAACACCGGTGGCTTAGTGCCTCGAAAACGCCCGCAAGAGGATTGTCACCTGCTTATCTAGCGTTTCTCCCGCCGTTCATTTTGGCGAAACGTGCCGTTACTCGAGCGGTTCTAAACCCTTTCGTTGCATTGAGATGAAGACAAGGAGCGACTCGAGAATAAAAAAATTATGAATTTTCACTAAAGTGACAATTTTATGTAAATGGCCTTCGGAACTCTGAAATACTAAGATGAAGATTAGATCTTAATTTTCATTGTATCCATCTAAGTACCTGTTTTAACTCGCTTTGAAACAAAGAACCACTCTCTGTACCAATGGATTGGCGCAATGCCTCATTATACTCTCCAGCCAATGGGAGTTGTTAATTTCATTATAACAGTGGCGACCTTCTCTTTCGCAATCGACAAAGTAGCTGAATGATGGTTGCCGGCCGAGCGTAAAGTCCCCTTCGAAAGAGCCTAGTTACAATTAAACAATACAGCCAGTCATAAATGAGAAGGGGACAGAGAGAGAGAGAGAGAGAAAGCCCAGTTTAGGAAATGTGCGTTCCGCCATATCTATATCCATTACGCGTCCAGTAAAAGCAACGTGGCCACAAAGGCACTGTACATAATACCTATACTAATAATACAAACCGAGAAAACCTAACTTGTATACTTGACTAGAGTGACCGAATCGGGTCTATGCGTACACACTGAGCGTGCTTAGAGGATCGAAACTGTGTAGAAAGATGAGAAAGAGAGGCCAAAAAAAGAAAGGTCCTATAGTCCAACCACGTTAACTGTCCACTCTCTCGCTATTAGGATGCAAACGACAAAAGAGGCCAAGACACAAAAGAGAAGAAAAAAGAAATGAAGAAACAAAATGACCAAGCCCACACACTTCAAACTGTTCCGACGAAAATCCATTTCTAGGGATATTTCACGCATTCACCGTGGGCACCACCGTAACCCAGCCAATAGAAAAGTAAAAGAGTAAAGCAATGGAATGGATCTCTCCAATTTAACCTACCATGTACATCTCACGAATTAGCAAAGCCCAAAACCGGACAGACAGCAGAGACGTATTGGTGATTGGCAATTTGCGCTGGAATTGACCGCAAATCGTTAAAGTATTTTTCTTCCGACTTCTATATAAATTCTATATATATTCTTCTATGTATATTCTTGCTATTCTATCTCCATAAATACCTTCTCCGCTGACAATGACTCACACTCTCTCTCCCTCTTTCTCTCTTAAATATGCACACCCGACGTTTCATATTTCTATGTACATCATACAGTCCAGCACGCTTCACCCACTCTATTCCACTCTATTCCCATTTTCAAACCTTTCAGGGATTTCGACTATAGTGCAGCCTATATATATCAAAGCTGAGGCCAGGCGCCCACCTTACCTTATCCTATCCAACGCTATGGCTTAACTCTTATCGTTATCTCGTCCTAGTGCTACTCAAAGCCGCGGCTACCGTGTTACCGGTGCGTTGTATTTTTTCTCTCCTCACAGTAAAGTTCCCAACGAATTCACTACCCAAAGTGCCCACGAAACGATATACTATACGCGAGACTACAGAGAGAAGGACAAGAGAAAATGAAAATGTTAAACTCCGCCAACTGTTTGCGAGAAACACTTATTGAACGCGTAGGTGTGTGTCAGAGTACGATAACACCAAATTAGAAATGCACAAAAGAAATTCAAAGCAGTCGCGACGTCGTGATAAATAACTAGTATGGACGAGGTTTATCGTGTCCGTGGTATTATCATCGATACCTAACTGCTAATACAATAGGTGCGTACGTAAGACATGACTATCGCACATATGCATTTTGCAAACGATCCTTATACCCACATAAACGCATGAAATAAAATGATTGAAGGATGGTTGAAATTTGTTATGCAAATAGTGTACACTGCCAACTCGGAATCGGATTCGTAAGAATCTAACAGACCGGCCGAACATCGCGCTTGACCTGTTCAGGATATGAACACTGAATAAATATCGACCAGACGATATTTTACAACAGCCTGTATAGCTTTTCGCATTACTGGCGCAGCCGTGGAGGTAAAAAAAAAGAGCGTTCGTCCGACCTGACAAGTTCACCCCCGCCCAGTCATTTACCGCCTACAATTTCTTCCGGCGTAATTGCAAATCAATATGACGCCAGTGTTTGCCGGACGACTATGATAACATCTTTGTTCTCGCGACACGACGACAATTACCTACTTTTTCCACGGACACGTCTATATTTTTTCCTCGTGTACCTATCAATTTCTCAGAGCGACTACCCAATTCCCATTTATATCTCACGTCTTTCGACGACGTCGGTTCGTGGTTGAACGACGTCCGATTAGTCGCACCTTCTCATCCCCATTTCTTGAATACTCGTACAGTCTCTATGCGCATGCGCGTTACAGTGCCACGAAGCCAGGGTACCGGTCGAACCAGAGTTTCCTATTTCAGCAAACGTAAAATACAATCGAGAGAACAACGTATAGCAGGAACGAAAGTCAAGAAAACGTACAGGTTGTACAACTGATTATAGCAAGAGGGCCCATTGCGTTTCTGCGGATCCACTCAAAAACGGATTCGTGCGCTTGGTAAATTGATCGCGTTCTCGTGCTACTCCTCTCGAAGGAATGTAGACGAGACCGGCGGCAAAATGGTGCATTTTCGAAGGTCCAAATCGCCTCTCAGCGTGCGCTCGGCTTCGGTTACCACCATTCGTGTCCTTGGGGAATGCCTCGAGACGCAGAGCGTAGAAACCCGAACATCTTCTGGCTGAATACTTGGTAGGTCGTAGCAAGTAGCGTCACAATTTTATACAGCAAATCCAAAATAAGCCCCAATAAGGGTAAAATTCCCTGTGGATTTCTACCGAGAAATACCTACTACTCTTTTTCACACCGTTCCAACATTACTTTTCCTATTTTCCATCTAAATTCCTATATCCTTTCACGCCGCTTCACCGATATAAGGAGATGCACGTGCACACCGTTACACATTGTTAGTTGTCCAATGAGATACCTCGCAGAAAGGTGAAAGGGACAGAAAGAAAGATAGAGAGAGAAAGGACAAAATCATCTCGACTCCTCCTTCGCAGCCAGACCAATAATACTACCGGCATATATTTTTACCACGTCGACGCGCTCTAATCGTAGCGGTAAATATTTTTACGGGTGCTGGACGCGATCTTATGGAAGGAAGGAAAGGAAGGGAAGGGAAGACTTGCGAGTAAAAGAGAGGAATTACGATAAATCTCAGACAAGAGCCCATATAGGTAAAAGGCGAGAGCATTAGCCGCAATGGAGCACCGGGTAGGATTTAATTATAGCGCGTAACGTGTCCATCGGTAAGTCCTTTTTTGCTGAGGCTCCGATGCCAGGAGGTGGATGGAAGCTGGACGGATGCCTGGCGGACGAGCAACCGAGCCAAGGAAACGTGATTCGGGACTCGATACAATGCATAATATTTAACTCCTGTCTAAACTGTAGCTGTATGAAGAGAGAAGCCAGAAGCCATGATACTACGTCCTCTACCTTGGTTCACTACGACAATCAGAACCTGCAAAGGTGGAAAATCAAACGAAATTCGATTTTTATGCTGACCGCTCGAGTACACATGCAAACCGATCACGCACCATCACGCGATTCTCCACGAGTTTCCGTGATTTGTTCCACGTGACCTATTCGTTACCTACTGTCTGTCCTTTTGATTGCATTTAAAGATCATTTCTGGCTACTTCGAAATAACGAACACCGGTATGAAAATATTTCTGACTTGCTCACCTGTTTGGAGAAGACGGCGATGTCCTCGTTGAAGCTCTCCGAGGAACAGACGTCGCCACCGGCGACACCGGGTTCTCGGGGTGTGCACGTCGCGAGCTCGCACTTCTCGAAGATTAGCGCGAGTAGCGGAAACAGGGGGTGTCTGAAAAGAAATTGAAAATATTTAATTGATTATTACTGCTGTATTTTACGTTAAGGTACTATAATATAAGGGGAATCTAAAGGGGACCAACGTAAATACATTAATGACGCTTAACAACGCGACTCCTTAAACGACCTCTGATGTTATTCCAGTGGCTCCCTTTGATTTTTTTTTGTTTTTAATCCCAGTTACGGATAAATTAATATCAGCACACGGTTAATAAAGTGTCGTAACGAGGGAAAATTTAATACTGTATACCGGGAGCCCTTCGTAATTCACATGGACGTCCTGAATGTCTATAATAGCACACCATGGTCTAAAGTACCGACTATTCAGAATAAAATTGTTTCCAACAACACTATGCCTACAAAAAATGTGAAATACGCTTAATGCTTTTTGGAAGAAAAGTGAAAGGTGGTCCAGGTGAGAGTGACGGGTGAGGTAAAGCCACGGTGTATAGTGAAGTGAGCGAGGTCAGTAACGCGAGTCAAAACAAGTTTGTGAAGCCACCGAAAAACAATCAAGGAAATAAAGAAAAGACGAGTAAAAAAGGTAATTATCATCGAGACCCCGATACGGCGCGGGTTCGTCTTTCTTTCCTTTTTATGCGGGCGAACGCCGCCCGTTAGTGCTATGAGGACGCAATTAACTTAGACAAGCGGGCACAAGAAACGAAATTCAGCGTGAAGCATTCAAACGAAAAGCACCCGGGAGATGCCTCCCTCTTGAGAATAGAGCAGCCTCTCTCGCGGTCCGACGGGAAGCGATCGGCCGCCGCGCCACTTTATCCTATGGTGTAGGTATTGCAGTTAACCTAACGGAAAGGCAACTTCAATCCAGAACGCATCTGAAGTTGATATGATGCCCTGTGCGATAGGTAGGATTGAGGAGATAATGATTGACGGAAAACACATCGAAATTGTGTTGATGCAACGGTCATTAATTATTTGACTGATAATATCTAAAGAAATGATCATTTTCGGCACGCGTATACTATATATAGAACAAGTATGCACGCAGAGAGCGATTCGCGAAATACAGTCACGGGGTAGAAAGATCGTTCGTGCGATAAGATCCGTGACGAGCGTGACGTTCCGGACGACGATGGAAACGTCCGGATCGAAGACATCCGCGTCCGGGTTCCAGTGGAGTTCTCTGCTTTTCAACTAATCCGATTGGATACGGATCGGGAGAACGTCACGCTCTATCGAGGATGCATTCGTTAATCGTTAATGGCAGAATAGGAGTTTGGATAAATATGAAAGGTATTGTAACTATGAAAGTTATTAGTGGGATGTTAAAAAATGAGAAGTATCAGGGGTGGTCTCCATAATACCGTATAGTCTGCCTACAGTAAATGCAAGGTAGTCGAAAACCATGATCGGTCAACGGGAGTGTTCGAAATGGCGACCAAATATATTTCTGCGATGTGTGCGCATGGTAGCGACCGCGGCTCGCGGCGTGGCGGACATAAAACGATTCGGAACGAATTTCGACAAATTGACGTAGCGGCGCAGCGGCCAGCCAACGACTGTGAATCAGGCCCCGAAGAGAGACGAGTGGCAGTAGAGTTGGTCCTCATGAACAAAAAGATTCGTAACTTACCCTCTCGTGGGCCCACTTTTCTAATTGTGATATATAGGCACAGGCATCCAATGTATATAAGCACTACAAGCGGTGTATTATAGGTAAGCATATAGAGGTCCTAAATTCAATGCGTATTCAAAGGGCCTTAATTCACAATCGTGTGCGATAAAGAGCGCACTGAAAACGATAACAAGTATTGCAAAAATTACAAAGCAAACGGTGAACCTAGGAGAGAATACAGATCCCAGTACGTAACCCCTTTATGCAGTGTTACTGCTGCTGATGCTGAGCTATCCTCGCTCGGGCCCATATTTCACGGTGGTCTCGTCGTTTTGCCAAAATAAGGCTACTCTACCTACGTGCCATTGTATCGCCAGGTTGGTTCCAGCAGCAACAGCAGCAGCACGGTGGATCTTGGATGATGAAGACTAGACAGTAAGGATGAAATGGTGAGGTATAGCTAAAGAAGGTTGAGAAGGTCGTCAGGCTCAGCGCATTTAAGGACTGTGACGGAAGATAGAGCGTGGAAAAGGCTCAATCCCGTTTCCGCAGTTTTATCCTCGCGAAGGAGACAAGGAAAAATAAGAGTAAATTATAAAGAGGAGTATAAGAGGAGGAAGAACTTTTTCGGTGCATTAAACACCACGAGGACGTTCGCACGCTCGTTTTGTTGCTCGTATCGTGAGGTCCGATCGGCGCCGATCCATCGGGGTCTGGTCGCCGTAATCACTTTCGAAACAGACGATTACTTTATCGGCGATCACTATCGCGGCATCGAATGGAATCGACGAAAACACTGATTAGGGTAATTAATTAATTAGCTACGTTTTCTTCTTTTAATTAGGGCTCTTTAAGAGTCAATTACACCTTTCGCGAACTACGGCTTATAACCCAACTCCTTACGGATTGGAGATATTACCGTGTTGACACTAACGAATATGCGTTTAATTCGTTTGGGCGATCAAGCTGAATCAAAATCGATCGACCTTTAGTCACGTCCCTTAAATCAAAAGGTCTAAACGGTTAGATTCTGTATTATGCCAAGCAACAATCACCGATGCTCAGCCACGATTGAAAAACGTCCCAAGCTTGGACCAATCTAAGCTGCCAAACCTTGGTTTCCAATGGTAGACCCAAGATTGGTAAAATTTTTGGCGAAACGTAGGCCCAATATTAGGCCAAAATGGAGTCTCCGCGAGATCTTGCACCAATCTTGGTGCAAGTCTGGGCCCAAGCTTGGCGTTTAGAAATTTTTTGTATTTAACCAAGCTTAAGTGAGATCTTGGGCCAATATTGGTCCGAGTCAGGAGCTAAGTTAAACAATCATAATATTTACTTGTATTTTACTCCACTGTATTAATAAATCTTATTTAATTGGAACATATGTGTGTACGCTTATCATTCTGTGCGCGTGTTAAAGATTGCATCTTGTAAAAAATTTAATTCATTAAAAATTTTTGTGATAATAAGGGCCATAAGGAAGACCTGTACCTTAACTACCCGAAACGTAATACGGTTAGCATTCATGTTTCAAATAGTCTAGTGGTCAAGGAGGTCGATTGCCAATCCAAGATGTTCCAGGTTCAAATCTATCATGGGAAGGAAAATTTGAAATCGTCAAAAAAGTTGAAATGAAAAATAAAGATGTCGCAGAAAAGAGTCTTGAGTAAAAAACGCGGTTAACAGTGTAACAAAAACCAAATGTTTCTAAGTTAAATTTTTATTTTTCATCTATCGGACCAATGTTATTCGACCAAGGTTGGTGATCGATCCTGGCCCAGGCATAGCCCAATCATACCAGCCAATCCTGACCAGAACATAGCTACCAATCTTGGGCCAGCAGTGGCAAGAAGTATTGGCCGCGTCAAAAACGCCGTTATCATTCCAAAATCGGGTCGAAACTCGTATGCCAAAGTTTGGCCAGAACTTGCCAATATTGAACCAAGACTGGCCCGATTCTCAATTGTTAAATGGGACTTTCCAGATTTCTTCATTAACTTGAGAGTTTAAAATTTTGATTGGATCTATTACTTATTATCTTTACAAATACAAAAGCTACCGTGTTGAACGTTTCAGGTATCCATAAGGATACGTTATTCCTTCACAAGGTTCAGGGACACAATGTCATATAGTTATACTGTAGATATAGCACAGTGAACATACTATAGACATACAGTGAGTAGTAGCTGGATGACAAGTGACGGGTGAACGAGGTGTTACGATGACGGGACCGCAGAGGTAATGATATGATTGGTCGTTGAATGTTGTTTGGGGGATGTGCTACGTGGTGCGGTTTTGCGGTTTCCGCGTTCTCGATGCAACCACCACCCATGACCTTTTGTGCAGTTTCGAGGATAACTTTTGACAGCTGGAAAATAGTTCCGATAGTCCACAGGGTGCGAAAGGGGCCGAATGTCATACAAAGTGGAAGAACGGCATCTAGCTATACTGAATACGCAACCAAAATGACTAAAAAACCAATATAAATTTTTTACGAAAAAGAACGCGGAAATCGCTGCGCGCTAGTGCAACGCAGCATAAATACCGAACAACAATATTTTGTCAAGCGCTCAGGATACACACACGCGGAAAAGTGAGGCCTGTTGGGAAGCCATAATTTTCGTCCGTTACGCAATATATTTTAAATATAAAAAAGTTACTGCCACGTATCCCGAGCGATTTTACAGCCGGTGTTGTGTCGTACCTACGACGTATGTATGTATGCCGTGCGATCCGGTCGAATCACGAAAAATCGCCAAGCTCGTTAAAGCGAGTTAAAACCTTTCGGTATGATCAATTCGTGTCTCGTCGATCGACTGCGGAGGCAACGGGTGGACACTTTGAGGAAATCAAATTTCGAAGGAATTCGGAAGTATGAAGAAGGTACACCCAAAGGTGCAGTCATAGGCAGCAACAGGATAACTCCTCGAGAGCGGTAGCACCCCTCAAAGAAGGCTGATAGCGCAATCTTGGCGCCGCAAACACAGATTAGTAAGGCTGCAGCAGGGCCCCGTCATCCAGCGTCACTTTATATACACACTTATCGTTTATCTGAAGACCGGGCCCTCATATCACCCATCTCACGAGAGAAGATCGTTCTGACAGAAATCCTCGTGAAAGCTTCTATTTGCATGTAATTTTTGCATTTTGATTTCGCATCGCGGCGGCAAATTAAAAATAACGGGGTCGCCCACCCATAACGCTCGCTGCCATAACCAGCGATAAATGACGAGTGGCCGCGGTAAATTTACCGTTACTATCGCGTCTGCCATAGCAGCATCGAATCCCGTCGTGTGGAAAGCTCGTGAATTCGCGCAATTCCATCCTGAACGCGAGAGCAACTATCCGTATATACTATACGCTACGGGGACGATGCGTGATGTGGAACGCGGCACAGAAGATCGTCCTACACCTGACGATGAGTGAAAGAGCAGGGAGCTGGTTAATGTATAGGAAGGTATAGGGGGCCCCTGCCCTCTTCCAAGAATACACGAATTCTGGGGTCCGGGCACACGACGAGTGGAAAGATTACAGGGTAGCTCGAATAATAAGCTTCCGTTCTTCGGATACCAAAAATAAGGCAATCTCGCGGTGATAAATCATACGCACTATATACATGTATAACCTAATTTTTTTAAGAATTTTTAGGGTGAAAAATTTGAGTTTCGATTGGGGAATAACGTACTCAGTGTGTCCAATGGATATATTCATGTATGTATATTCACAATACCTGCTACGGGGTGATTGAATGATGTGTATAATAACAAAAATTTAACTCACCCATAGATGGCGTCTTTGTCGCGCTTGTGGACGTCAGGCACCGCAGACGCTGCGGCTGCTGCTGCCGCTGCGAGAACGTGTTGGGGTGGTTGGGGCGGTGGCGGAGGATATTGGGGATGTGCTGGACCCATACCCCCAAGGTGTGGACTGTGGTGGAGGCCAGGAACACCCCGGGCACTCCCGTGGGGGTCGTACAGTCCTGCTCCCCCGCCGCCACCGCCACCTTCAAGGTAACCCCCGTGCAGCCCGCCATCGTCGTACTAAAATCACATTATAATTATCAGTTACTATGAATCATTAATTTCGTATAATAAAAGCTACCACAAATGATTCTCAAAGATCCGTCTCGTACGAAAAAAAAATTCAACTAACCATGTACACTGCTGATTCAAAAACACTCTTAGTACCTACAGCTAATTGATCGTGTGTCATTTAGTGATCTAAACGTCCTGCTGGAGTTTCATTAATGTTACTCATCCTCGAATCCTCCTATAGATCGTTACATAAAACGCGTGGATAAAACGCGTGGATAAAACGCGTGTTTGCGAGCTGCGTGTTGTCGTCCAAGAAAAAAAAGAAACGACTAGAGGATCTTTCAAGATCAAGTGGCTAATAAATTCCCAATCGATTGGGTTACGTTCGCGAGGTGCGCCGTCGCTCCTTTACCGTCCGTTACGCCCGATAACGTTAACTTAACGGTGTCTTGAGAAGAAATTAACGACCTTTCGAATAGTGAAGGGGATGATTTTACCCAGAGCCTCTTTGGATTCTAGCAGCCTGACCTTAAAGTCATAGAAGGAACGAAAAAATATACTAACCGCTTCCTTTTAAAAAGTCCGAATATCGAAAAGAGACATAAAATACAAAGCGGATCGAAAAAAGCGATAACACCATAAAATAACTTATTCATATAAAAGATAGTATTCTGTCTGTATCTCTATTAACCGCGTGATTCAATTCGACCGAAAGGTTTGACAATTTCACGATAAAATGTAAATTAATATAGTTAACTAGTAGGGCGATGTGATATTAGAAACAATAATACAATCTCTCAGATATTCAAATGAAGAGGACCTACAGAGCTCGAATGGAAACGAAATTCTACTCGACTACCTCATCAGGGTCCGGCCATTCCGATCGAGTAAGTCCCGATAAATCGCTTTTGCTCACGTAACGAAATGTCAAGTTGACTATTTCTTTTTAACGACTACTCCATGGCCGCCAGTCGTCGATTCGAAGAAGATCGCGCGAGCCGGCTATTTCGCGAATATTGATAAATAGCGCGATAAGTAAATACTGCATATATCGGAGCAACGAGCAACGTATATATATATATATATATTTATTTTCTTTTCTATTTCTTACGCACCCCACTCAAATATAACAAAAGGGATGCGTTTCGGCAGAAATACGCTTCACGAAGCGTAACTGTCAAGACACGTCAAAGGAAGACTCGTCGGCAAATTCATTAATTAATATACCAAAAATCGAAAGGATTTCGAGTTGTCCAATATTCACACGCTCGGAATCAGCAGTCCGATTGCGGTGCGTCGCGAATTCCGTACTGGGAGTGAAAAAGCCTCGCTAATAATTCAAAGAGTGAGCTATGAAGATATCACTCGGCAGCTGAGCGGAATATTTTAAACGTGTCGAGAGTTGGCCGCCTCGGCCTAAAGACGAAAGACGTAAAGCCAGGATAGTCTATGGAGTGAGGAGAAATAGAGAGAGAGAAAGAGAGAGAAAGATATGCGAGAGGAATAAGAAGCGGAAGAAAGACAGGTAGAACGACGAGAAGAGAAACAGAAAGAGAAAGAGAAACACGGAGAGAAACGTGTCTTTCTACAGCATGGAGGCAGTAATGTCGCCCGCAGAGCTATTCCAAAGCGATTCGTATGTACAAACGCGCAACGTATTTACAATTACTAATTACCGGCAATCCAGCGCTAATTTGTAACTAAACCGACGAATGAATCATAACACATAACACTGCACAGAAATTACAGCAGTAAGCATTATAATATACTGCAAGAAACTGCAGCTGTCTCTTTTCTTGTACACGAAGAATCGAAGCAAATTACTGATATGCTGCTTCCGTGCGGAAAAATACACTCTACTCACTCTGCACGAGAAATAATGTCAAAGTGCATCTATAATCGTTTATAATTCGCCATACGATAACGCAATGAGCAAACAATAGACGAAGGTCATAAAGATCATCTACACCGGTGTCAAAAGCGCCAGTAAGAAATTCTCAATAATTGCAGGATCACTTCTTTATTCGAAGTATATAACGATATTGTGAATTAATATAATAAAGCCTTGGGAACTTTTTTGTCATTTCGATGCAATTATTTTTAAAATAACAAAAGGCACATGTACATATACGTACCCTACAGTGATTTCACTGAATTAAAATTCATTATGTGCGCGCTACTATTATACTGGACGCGTCAAAAGATTCATCGACATAAAAAGGTTCTCTCACTTAAAAAAAAAATCGGCAAAATTTCGACGCTTTTAAAAACAGCAACTATAGTACGAGAAATGTCGAAAATAATGCACGTACAATAATTCCCCGAGACTCACTATCGATGTTTGGCTTCAACTGATTTATGCTCGACCAAAGCTTGAGCAGGTTCAAGTCGCCCGTTAAATCCTACGAGATTACGGAATGATCTATAAGCTCATGACGGTGAACTTTTTCGAGCGAACGTCGGGACTCTCGAGATCACCCTTACGTCTCTTTTATTTTCTTTCTAGAATTTTCTTTTCCGTTGTTCTTCTATCTCTTGAAGAGTCACGGCCATTCACTAAATATTTATATAGCTCTCTCGTATATTCGTGAAATTATATAGAATTTTTTTATGAAAAATTTTTAAAACAGTTAAATAGCGAGGGCACACTAAACATTTATACCGTCTACTGGTACACGTGAGTTTGGTAGCGTGCTGCGCGCCAAGCGACGTTCCTGGCAAATATGGCTGACGTTCCAGACTAAGAGAGTGAGGGAGCGGGAGACCGTTCATTACTCTCTGATTGATGTCGACATTTGGAAAACATTGCGATATATGCATGTCCCGCCATGTGCTTTCGCCGAGCCGCGTCGCGACGCACCCCCGCCGTAATGTTCTGTGATTTGAATTTTAGGGCCTCTGTACCTGCGCGTCGAAAAACCCATTTCTTAGGAGACGTAAACAATTTGAAGTATAAATTTTTAAATAATAGATAAACGCGGAAACTTCTACGTATTCGCATCAAGTATTATTTCACGTTACTAGACGACACTTGAACGAAAGAAATGAAGTGAGTGATTAAAAAGACAGAAGCGATATGCTCATCACATTCTAACGCCGCAATATTACACTACGTTTTTTTCTTCTAAAATATATCTAATCCGTGTTTCTCATAAAGATATATAACGTTTTAATAATTCAAACAAATCGCCAACAACACTCCGTTTTCTGATAGTATGCCAAAGCATTACGCATGTAGAAAAATGATCTGTCAGTCAAATTATTCATAATGGCGCTAACACTTAGTAACACAATCAAATACTCAGTGAAAAAAAAATTTTTCAAAAATTGCTTCAGATATTAATGCGAGTATTAACAAGTATGTCGGAACGTACAATATATTGAAATACTAGATCACTTGACCGTCTGAGTCTACAGGCGACGGGAAAGAAGAAATCTTATCGAACACGAGAGAGTCGTTTATCTCTTGAATTAGTAGAAAAGATCGAAAGTGATTCCGCGAAATGGTCAATTGACGAGTAACGGACTGTCAATCCTAGCAGGAAGGACATTTAAAGAAGCTAATGGACGTTTCCATGAAATTCAAGAGAGATCATGACTTTCGGCCGACGCACGTTGCACTACTTACGATACACGAGAGATGTACTGCTACAGTGTTTTCTATAAATAAATTCTAATTTGTATCTAATACCATCTACGTATAGTATCAACTAACGAACACTGTTAACGTACGCGGCCCTTTCATGGAGCACTGTGTAGCCATTTGACCGACCATTGCCATTTCGCAATGTAAATATTCCCGCGCGGAATCGTATCCGGAGATGCGTAGTTACTGCGAAAATAACATTTCAATGAGAGAACACGGAAGATCGTGTGACAACGCGACGGCAAGTGACTAACGATTAGGATTTTCTAATGACACGGTATATCTCTAATAAACATCTAATAAAAAATTGTTTTCATTATGGGATTTAAAACTGCCAGTAATATTTAGATACATTCTACGCCCTATTCTACGTTCCACTATATACATGTAAAGTCCTGCTCCATTCCAAAATTATGACACACGCATTTGCACACTATTTAATATTTTGTATTGCCAATTATAGTTAATGCTGTAGATTATTTTTCTCGGAAAAAATCCTACACTGCTCCGAAATGTTCTACTCGCTGTTCACTAGTACTGAACATGTCTCAATAAGTCCGTAAACAGAAGACACTCGCACGATGACAAAAATCCAGTCTTACGTTTAATAAGACAGAGTTTGGTACTCCGTATCAAGTAAATCCTAATCACAATTTGAACCTGACAATGGCAATTAATAATAAAAACGTACCCTTGGCTGCGCCATGAACGCCCTGGCCGCGCCGGGGAACTCTGCGTGCTGAGCCACCGTAGCGGCTGTTTTTCCCCAGAGTCGCGACGAAGCCTCACTTCACTTTCCCCACAATATTCAACCCTTTCTAGTGTAATTCACTGTGTTTCTTTATATGGTATTAGTAGTCCGATTAAGCACTGTTACGTCTTACACAAATAAACGGTCGAAAACTCGACCCTCAGCCCGCGTGTTCTATTTCTAAGCACTATTATGAACACCTTATAAGCACAGTTATTCGCATGGACGTTGGTCGTGGTCGTCGTCGTCGTCGACCTACGACCTTCGTGTCACTCCAAGTCCGAGCAGAGCGAGCACGTATCGTCCTTAAAATTAAAATCGTGATGGGGTAGTGTGTGACGTCAGCAGAGCGCGGTCCGCGAAGGGATGCTCTCGTGTTTCCTCATCTTTGCACCTTTTGCAATTCAGTTTCGACTATTCCTTGTGTCAGTCTTGCAGCATCACAACCACAGTCGAACTCGCGCGAGCACGTGGTTCCACAGGGGCGTCAGACACTTCCTGTTGCGGCTGCTTCAGTAATAAAGACGACTGTGGACGTTTGCAATGCCGGTATAACAAATCTTGATCTATATTAAGATCCCAAGAAGAGAGGACACTACAGATAACAATCCCCAGGAGGCCCGATGATAAAACACGCACCGATACGCGAAAAATTCCTATGAGCGAAAAACGTAAGAAAACCGCGACGAGGGATAAGATGAGTATCACACGCGACAAAGAGATAAACGGAAAATAATACACGGGGTAGGTGAACACGAAGATAAACGGATGGACGACGCGAAGGGTGGCTGTCCGCACTGTCACTCTAGCTGTCAACCGTACAAGAAGAGCGTATTAAATAGAACGCGATGAGTTGAAATAAGAACGATGAGAATCTCACTCATTAACACTCAGAATGGGGGTAGTATACGATGATACAAGGGATGTCACTGTGCACGATACATCCTCCGATGAAATACATTAAGCACCGGAGGTATTTTCACCACGCGATCGTTTACGGCGACGGCGATGAAACGCTCCAGCTCCACTTATATTGAATCCCGCGCGTTTTTAGACCAACGTTGTCCTCCTCGTGTTGCGCTACTCTCCGCGCGAGTTATGCCAGCCCGATGATTAATAGCGACTGTCCCGTACTCGCACGTCTGGAGGTAAACTTCCCAGATCCCTTGGTACTTGGGATATGTCGTGAATAGCAGACACACAGCTCGGCGGGCTACTCGCGGCTCTTCTCGATCGAAACAGACGGCACGCTGTGTTTCACGACCGGACGATCCGCGCGACACGCCGTATTGTCACACGCGGGACGTTTGAAAGTAGATCCAGCCACGACGTTTCTAGGATATTCAGCCGAGATAAGTGAGTAAACCACGAGAATACGCAACCCAGGCGGCGGTAGCTTTGCGTATACTGTGTTGTATGTGTGAGGTGGCGCGCCCTGGCTGCCAGGCACGATGCGTTGTTCTTCGAAAGCACACGGAGCGAGCGAGCGACCGAGCGCCGAGCAACCGAAGGAGCGAGCGAGCGTGAAGCGCCTAGCGTTTAGATCCTGCGCCGTCCGCAGTCGTTCGCCAACTGTCAATCACCGCGGTGCAACGTCGTGGAGTGGGAGGTGCGAGACCACGCCCCCTGAACGCGACCAATGCGCCGAGGCCCCACCTATCGACGCTGGCGCCACGACGGCGAGTCCACGAATCACAACGCTCCGCCATCGCTACACCAATACCAACGCGACATAACCCGGGCTTACACACGCTACACTCTCGCTCCTGCCGGCGACCGTCGCGGCGACTCACTCGCTCGCTTCGACGCTTTCCCGCAAGAGCGGGATGCCTTGTCGACGCTAGCGACGACGACGCCACCGTCGTCTACACTGCTACGCTATACGCGCTTTACGCTACTCCACCCTGTCTCTTTTACACAGCCTTTTACATACATCTCGAGGAAGACCCTTTGCAATTATGCAAGCTACGGATTATGATTACTGTCGGGAAACGTGCTAAAGTTACAACAACGTTCTCCTAACTATGGAACTACTGTCACTTGTACATTGGATTTGTGAAGTGGATGAAAAGTATCAAAAATAGGGAAACAGTGAGAGTTGAAACAATTTATACTCCAATTACAGTGATGAATATGGTTTTACATTATATTCCTCTCTGGTGTTGAAATTATGCTTTATGATCCTTATATAACCAAACCTCTATATATTTTATATATACAGCACAGTGAAAATCACCAATGATCAGCTGATAGTTATCAAACTCTATACTTAAAACAAAGAGTATACATATACGTCGTCATCACATAAACAGTGTCATTTAATAAAAAATAAGACATTTTACATGTACTACAACTAATTAATTTGCCAAATATCCATTCGCTACTCGATTGACGTTTCAATGGACGAACAGCTGACTATGCAAAGGAATTGGGTCGAGAACGTGTGGTTTCGAACTTTGAATGGTATTCGCTGTTCAGTGAGTAATAGCGTGAGGGGGTCGAACGAAGCGGCTGTCACCGGCATCACTCAGTGTCTCCCTCCTGGTCTGCGCTCCGTTCGATTTTATGACTGTCCGTCTATCCGGTTCCACGTAACATCACAAATTGGGACATTGTTTAAAAGTAGTAAAAGGGAAAAGGGTTAACCGGCAAGAACGGTCAGGCAGACGGATAGACCAGAGTGAAAGACTGACCGTCAGGGCACCCGGTTCTAAACACTACTTACCCGGTTAATTTGTAGGTGTCTCCGGCCATTGTCGTCCACTTAGCGGAACCTTACCTGTCCTGACTCAACGAACCTGTTATTTTGTAATAAATCACATCGCCAGATATATACGCATAGCGTCGTATATCCGTCAGTCATGATGCCGGTGTCCTTCGCGCGATTTGGACGTTCCGACGCGTAAACTTTTCCCCATTAATGTCGACACCTTCCCCAATACACGTATTTCGTACAGTATACGTAACTCTTGCATTGGCCCCGATTACTAATTTGTGAATATACTTAACCCCTTTCATTTCGCAATTTTATTTACGGTTTGAGGTATGGCAGCGTACGATTCCGTTTAAAAAATATTTCTTCGTGCAAACGTGGAAGCTAGATCAGTATTTTACAAAATTTTTAAACTTCCTTATTTTTGTATACCTGCTTATGGACGTTCTCGTACCTGATTCGATTAAATATTTTCGTTGATTTATATTATTTATATAACAAGCGATAAGAATCCGTTAATTTAATTTAGATATTTTTATATTTATTTTTAGATATACATCCTGCATCATCTTTTAAATCGATCAGTGAGTAAATGTATAAAATCAGATATACGTAGATACCAGAAACATGAAACTTTTTGACTATTTTTTTTATAAATCTCAGACATACTAAATAGATACGTTCCACTGTTCTTTTAGGATCGTCCAATCTCAATGTTCCTGACGGTTCAATTTATGCGGCTACGGATAATAAGGCTATGATTTGATCCTGATACATCCCGCACTGCTATCACGATCCTTGGCCTCTCGAAACGCAACACCGATCCGATTAGGGGCGTCGAGTTACCGATTCCCAGATCCTTTTTCCCATAGCGTTGAGCATCGGCATAGCATCCAAGCTCTTTCAAAGGTTCGTGTCCCACTCAAGCACTGTTTATAGATTTGCTGATCGATAACTAAAGAGACTATCTCAACATAATAATACTCTTCTGAATCTCGTGAGAAAAAATAATTTATAATAAACATCATCTGCATATATGTCAAATGCATTTGATCTATGCTATATTGTTTATATTTCATAACTATAGCCATTGTGTGATCCTAAAAACTATTTCTATTGGAAAATTCAGTAGTACGCATTATCTTTAATTTCTAGCTATGTAAGAATAATTCGACGTATACAAGCTTAATTCATAAATTCCATTTTTGTACCATATCATTGATATCTCATACATCAAGATGAGAGTTCTGCAACAGTTTCGAACTTCAATGGATCGACCTTGATGTCATAGCGTCTAGAATACACCAAGTGGAAAGTACATGGGGGTGCTAGAGTCACGGAGTTAGGAGTATGGTGGGCAGGTCTATGTATATGGGTATATGGGGTGGCGTATTATAACAGACTAAGGGTGGATACCCTGTGATCGATCACCCTGCTGAATGCGACACCCCCACGTGCACATATCCGCGCCCCATTAAACGGGCCGGACGGTTCGGCATATCTGACGTAAAATGGAGGCCAGCCGTTATAATCAGCTGAGACCACCATACGGATTATTATAACCCTTCCTTTTGGAATTTTCATGCAACTTGCCGACGGTGCAACTATAGTATACGCCTGGAAGCTTTCTTGCGTCCGTCGGCTTGTGTATACGTATCGACGTCACGACGCATCCTCTTATTCCCAGTTTACCAAAATATTTCCCTGTTGCACGAGAAAATCTGACCTGGACTCCTTTTGCGCGTTAGAAATTCCCAAAAGTGCTTCAACGAAGACAGAAAATTCCAGATGTTCTCGGGTTTTTGTTCGGGCAGACGTATTGCATACGAAAATTTAGTTCCCACTCTATGCCAACGTTTTGGCATAAACAGAGCGTCTACTATTTCTCTCGCAAGTTGGCACCACTGAACAGGAGCCTTTAGACGCCTGTATATTGCAATAACTTCGGCACCCTTATAAAGTATTACTTATCAGGAACTTGTTGACGTCACTTTGTCACGCGTGCTATATAAACTCTATCACGATATACTATCAATACATATCAAACTATTATCTCTGTAGATATATGTTATATGTGTATATATTGGCACTCGAAAGAATGAATAATATTTAAATGCCGTGTAGTGAATTCCTACCACATGGGAAGGAATCCATGTGTCCTAGGAATGCACCCCGATCGAAAATCCCTCAAGAAATTCCAGTATGACTAAACCGTGGATGACTGGCAGGCCGGCTGCATATGGGATGTAGTGAGGGTTGGGGTCGCGAGGGTATCGCCATCGGAAGATCTCTCTTCTCTCTGCACTCGTTCTTGCCCATCTCATACACCGCCATCTCCTCCTCTCTTACGAAGAGATACTGAAGTAGAGATGATGCATCGTGGCTGCCTTTCCTATGTACCAACCATCAAGGTCCCGCAGCAGCTATGGTCCTTATATATACGTACATATATATATACATATATTCTTCTACATAACTATAGAGATGGTAGAAACCGAAATTCTATATCCAAGGAGTTACTTTGCATTTCTTTAGTTTCGTGCTGCTTGACAACTCTGTTATCGCGCCATTGCCTCTCCCAAGGTCTTACTCGAGGATCAAGAAGAGAGAATAGAAGAATAAGAAAAGAGGCACGCTCCTTCCTAAGTCGTTAGGCTTCGTAAAACGTCCTTGTAGGAAGGGAGAGTGGCACGGGTAGAAAAGTCCGGGTCACTCTCCATTTCTTGTGACGGTAATGTCCCCATAGAGGTCTACTTTATCTCGCGAAGCCAAGTCTCAAACCAGTTAGGTGCATTTCGTGTAAGGCCTATATGTTTCCTAAAAAGACCGAATTACCTGGCGGGCTGTCGGCTTCTATAACATTTCGTTATCTAACTTCCTTTTTCTCACTGTGGAATGAGCCACCTTAGACTCCCGTATTTGGAAAGTGTCTCTACTGTTTCGTTTTTGTCATAACTTAAATTACAATCTTCAAAAAAGAAAGATCTCATTAAAGTATACATTTCTTAAAATGACATTCATTATCTATTCAACTGCTCATCTGTTAAGTGTAACTTAACTTTTTCGTAAGGCTTTTGGACAGACTCACGGTACCTTTCGAAGATATATAGTTTTCAATTTGGAAATGCTCAACCTGTGTTCGCCTACCACTTAGCGCTCCCTTCAAAGATCCAAGTAGTTTAAATGTGCAGAGTCATCGAACAGGCCGCTGCGCCTCCTCGATGCTTACAGGGCAGAATCATCTCAAGACACCCGACGCGGCCTGTCCAAATTCGTGGGTTATACGTCCTCATAGTCCGACTGGACTATTCCACCTCCTGTAGGATCTCTCGATCCTTGGAACGTTTCTATCTTCGGTGATTCCTCGTTACGAGAGTTATTAATTATCCTTGCCATGTGGCCGGTCCGTTCCCGTTCACTGATCTCGAGGTTGTTTACTAACCAACCGAGTCCAACGCGTGTCGAGGTATAGACAGTGAATAGCTTATACACTCCTCAAGAAATTCAAACTTCACTCCTAAGGGTTGAAAAACCCCCATGGAGTGTTGGATGACGTTTCGCAGTAGCCCGGGGAACGTTTCCACCCTTATGGCTAACCTACGAGGTAGTCGAGGGTGATGGCCACTACCGAACGCCAGTCATCGCCGAGGTCAGCCTATCCTATCGCTGGCTTAAGATGTTATTTCAGTTATTTACGAGATGTCTTGAGACAGGTGACAAGCACCCTCCTCGGTGGTAGATAGACTCTCGGGATAAACGCCTGGAACATGGCGAGTCGAGGTAGGAAAGGGCGTAGAGTCAGCGATATAGGTACCCCATAATTATACGAGGGTGAATTATGGCAGGTTGCGCAACTCACGTTCAAGATAGGTACACACACTATGCGTATTTCTAACCTCTCTCGAGAGAAGACGGTTCGCGCTTGAGTACTCGTCTTTTGCAGCATGTGATCTCCAAGGATGCCACGGACGGCAGGATTTCCTGTTCGCCACCTAGAAAGTAGTACCAACCGTGTACCTAACTGAACCTACAAGGCAGTCCTACCTATGTTTTACAGGACTCGGAGCGATTCTTTGTTTTGACACGGAGTGACGGGTGAGTTATCTGCGGCGAAAGGCCGATCGTTCTTCCCGGACACCGACACGTTGAGGAAGTCCTCTCGAAAAAGATCCTCGGCCGGTGTAAACAGCCTCGATAAAACAACGAGTCCTCTTAAACCAGCGAAGAATGATGCTCCCCTGGAAACCATTCTTTAAAGGCGTCGTCCTTTTTTACGCGGGCACCTCGGCGCTGTAAAAACCGCTTCGTAACAGTGAGGATTCCCCTGTATGCCTTCCGTAACCTGGGGATCACATCAGGGTCAGGACACGTCTACTACCTATACATATACCTACCTACTGGATCCCTTCTGTTCTGTGAATCGGTCTGGATCGGATGGTTCCCGTCCGTTTTCGGAAGGAATCGCGGAAGTGATGTCAACTCATGATTCTTATGGGGATGATGTTTTGTGTCGGCGAGCTATGGGGTGTCAGGGTCAACATCAGTCAGTCGGTCAGGTTTGTACGGTTGCTTTTGGTTGGCGGTTCAGTCACACAGAGCGAGACATTATCGCATTAAATATCGACAGCCGCTTTCAACACAAACTACGACAAAATCGAGAGAAAAATGCCTGAATCCGTTCACTGGCACCATGGTCCACCCACACCCGCTGCGTCCATAATAGGCTCTTCTCGGCTAAGCCTCTCTAATTCCTCTCTTCTCTTGGGCCCTCCGCAGTCCTCCACTTCCATAGTGCCTTTGAGCGAGGTTCCCATAGATTATTATTAGAATGCGCCTTGCCTGGTCGCGGGCAGGTAGATGGACAGTGCTCCGCCCCAAAACCTATGCAGCCTGCACTCGCCCCCTCTGACCTATCTCTACCTGAAGGATTTCACCCTGGACAGGCTGTCCAGCCTCGATTTCGTCCATCTCTAAGAATAAGAACGCATTTCAGATGGCGAAGAGTGCATTGCTCGAAGCTGTACGAATATATACTTTCTAGTTATTTGTACCCTTCATCTGTCTACCGAGAAAAAACGCTTATACCTGGATAGAACCAGTGATAGTAGTTTGACTAGATGCCTTAAGGATGAGAGACAGTCGCTGTACGTACAGAGTTGTGTTTACTGGGTGCCAGGATATGTCAGGATTTTCCTAGGTAGGAACTTTCGACCTTTCACAGTCGAGGATCGAGTCGGTGGGTCGAGTTCGTGGAAGGGAACGATCCGTTCCGCGTGGTCCGGCAATTAGCATTACGTCGGATTAGCGTCCGTTCGTAATTCCTTGTCGAAGTTTACCGCGAGGATAGCACGACGCAGATACCATCGTGAAGAACGAAAGAGAGCGAGGGAGAAAAAGAGAGAGCGATCATAATGAAAAAAAAAGATATAAAAAAGAAAAGTAAAAATCGAAAGGTCGAGGACTCGACTGAATATGAAGCAACGGGCCCGTTGGTCACGAGAATTGCCACCAGCTGGCAGCACTGCGCGGCTCAGGTTCTTCCACCCTTTGCGGCTGACAGCTAGCAATATTTTTCGGTACGGTTTTCTTTCTCGCCCATGCCCGCTGCCAATTCAGCCACTGGCGTAGAAAAGATAAATCGTTTGTTTTGAGCCGGCCCGAGTCATTACTGCGACCGGCCCACGTTCTGCCAAGGTGGTGTAGCTAAGAAAAATGTATTCGAGCAATCGGGAAAAATCACCCTCTCATAAAGGCGGCTCCCACGATTACCCGCGAGTCCAAGAAATATTTTCGACGACTCGTCTTCTGGTTGGCAATAAAGCGTGAGAAATATCGGGTCCCTGTATATATTGGCCTCTAGTTTGAAAGTCAAGGTACCACCGAGCACTCAATGGCCACCTAGCTACCCTTTTTTGTTGATCCTTTTTCATTCCTCCCTTTTTTCCTTTTTTTTGGGAAAATGTCAATCCTGCTCGGCACCGTGGAAGGCTTTGTTCATAGGGATTAGCGCGAGCGACTGTATATTTGCGTTTATAATCCGTAGCGTTTGACAGGCAGGCGATTCAACGGCAGCCCCGGCCAATAGCTGATCGTACACAAAATTTAATTAAATGTATTTGGTACGGGCTGACTATAGAGCGCGGCACCGGTTCGCGTGTAAAGCGTGGCAAACGATAAGAGAGTGCGTATTTAATTGCGTGTACGTTAGCCTTGCCATTGTTACATGCAACCCATAAGCGATATCGATATTTTTTTCTCTTCGTTTTTCGTCGCGCACACTGAATTTTGATTCCGTCCCGAACAAATTAATTTCCAATGAGCCAAGTTTAACACGACGTACGTCCTCCACGGTTCTGCATGATTATACATAATCAATAACGTGGCTATTTGCTGGAATTTCAATTCAGTTTCCATTTTTTTTATTTGACGTTATTTTTGCTAAAAGTAAAAATACCTATACGATATATAAGCAGTGAACATCGTGTCACTGTTAAACGTTACGACAGCCACTTTGCTTACCATTTCGTCATATTTCACAAGAGAGATTCATAAATCATCCAAATGCTTTGATCGTTAGCATTTTTCTTAGATTCGTAAGAATGTCGTCCACTAAATTTTGCTATGGGCAAACGAGAACGTAGCCGCGATTCCGCAAACGAATGGAACTTTACGAAATAATAGGTTACTTTACGGCCGTGATAATGAAATTCTGAAACTATCGATAATCGGAACATTGATCGGTGGCAGTCACGGCTGCCCCATAAGTCAACCAGGTGGCGGGTACGGTCTTAAAAGCACGCGGTTTTGTGTCAAATAGACGGAATGCCATTGAGAGTTGAGAAATTTCCACCCACTCGTCAGAGAATTCGTGCTAAATTTCTTTTATAACGACCAGCCATGTTTCCATTACGTTAATTAACGAATTAACTCGAAAACACATAGAATAGTGGCCTCCGCAACTGCAAATGATATCCATCGAACCGTTCTTGATCTGCAAAAATATATACAGAGCAATGCTTAATCACGGTACTGACTGGTTTGATGACTTAGCCAGTTTTCCATCTGTCCTGATTTACGTACCCTTCAGTAAGATATCAAACTGTAACGCCCTCTATTAAACGTAAAATACGAGACTGGGGATGCTGATGAAAGTAAACAGGGGTTCCATCTGGTGGCGGGTAAAGAAACTAAGCGTGCCACGTCGGTACAAGTCGCCTCGGTGAGTTAGTCTTATCGTTCTGGCACTTTCGAGCTAACTTATCTCCGTGAACTTGAATCGACTGGAGAAGCAGGAAGAATCTTGCGAATCTTTTCATCCAACTGCAGAACCGCAAACTCTACCGCCAGAGCCGACGTTAACTTAACGCACAGAGGATTACCTCTGAGAGGACTTTCAGAGAATCCGTCATGAAAGTCTAATAAATTCTTGCAACTTCTAAGGACACTACGATAAATGCATAAATGTATATATAGATAAATATGAAATTAAAAATTCCTACTACAAATCATAGATTTTCCAAATGTCATTCGTTTCATACAGAGTCATACGACGTGACCGTGTCGCGGTAAAAGTCCGCATTTTCAGTAGAAGATACGAGATAGGTACGTAAAATATTCATAAGCTTTACGAAACCCGTCAATATGCAAATGAAATGCTAATCGCGCGCGACTCGCCGCTGATGAAGACTACCGGTCTATTAACACCGCCATCCAGAAAAGCCTCGCTTTTCTCACGGGCAGTGAACGTCGTGAAGAGAGGAGTTGGGGTATGAAAAAAAATTGTTTTTCACCGAGGGAAAAAAATTACCAGTTCCCAGTAAACGGGGAGAGCATAATTAAACGTATCCCAGCATCCCGTCGGATTACGTCGGGTAAAGGTTTCCAAGCAGAGCACGTGAAGGGATCGTAGACAGGATTTTTGAGCAGCCACGATTCTCCACGGAATTCGCTCTTCCGTCATTCTGTACTAGCTGCCCAGAATTGCCGCTTTCCCTCTTTCAACCTTACTCTCCATCACTCCTTCCAGCAGGTTTAATTAAATATCTCGCTTCGTACAAGCGTCCAGGTGCTGGACAGAAATTCGCAAAAAAGCTGGGGCTTTGCTGGGTCTCTTGTTGCCGGCGGATTCTACACGCCGAATTGCGAGAAACGAAGGGAACGCGTTACCCGGCAGAACAGTGGGTGGTTGGATGTGACACCAACAATTGCAAAAAAGGTCACTGTCTTTCCAGTCGATATATTTATCGGTTGACACAGCAGTGGAGTCAAAAAACCGACGGAACGTTTGTTAAAAACAAGTAACGAGACACACACATAAAACGGCATGGGCGGATAAATGATAGCAGTATTGCTATAACTAAATAAAATCCTGATTATAAGCGCGTGGAAAAGGTATATAAGGCCCGATTTACGGCAAGTGCCGCCATATTGAATCCCTTACCACTACTGAGACCGAAGCTCATTACTACAGGCTGTACTGTCGTAAGTTTCCTTTATGCAAGATCTTTGCCAGTTAATGCGATTGCAGTTTGAGAAAAGATATTCATTGGAGTGAATCGGTAGATTCTGAAATGGTATAAATAATCCGAGTTTATTGATTTTCCTCAGATAAAAATATGCGGTTAGAAATTCATTGCCGACTGTAAGAACCATTGAGACACAATGGTGGCACTCGTTACTGGGACTCAGAAACGACGATATAAATAACAAGGAGGTTTTAAAACGTTTAATCCGAGACATTTGTATCAGTGACGGGATTGGGATTGGGATCGGGAGCGGTAACGGCTTCTAAAAAGTACACCGGAAATAAAGAAATCTACGTCGTTGCTCGGGAAGCCGCAAAATTCTCGACGCTCTACTACCCTTAGTCTCTTTAATCGCACCAGGAATAATTAGCCAATGGTGATTAGAGTGATTAACGGTAGGCAATCAGCCTTTTGCAATTAGCTAATCACTTAGAAGAAACCACCTATTCTACTTTTCTTGCATTGTACCTCGATGAAAAAAAATGGCGGATATACATAATCTTCCATGAGGAATGAAGGCACGTGCAATGCTTTGAAAATCAATCCCTATTTCTATATAACTACTTCTTCGTTAACATATTATCCTTTCTCCATTCTCCTGGCCAAGTATTCACCAAGTATAGAGATTCTCTAGATCCTGGCGTAAAATCGCCCCCCCCCCCCCTCCCCCTTCATCCTGGAATGGCAAATGCCGTAGAAACGCCGAGAACTCGTGCATCTTAGCTACTCCCGGTACTCGGAGTCGCGGAGACCTCTTTGGCGACAGAGGTTCTTGCTCATCTGCATAAACATCTCTTCGGTAGCCTCCGCGGACTTCAGGGGCAGGACTATCTTATACCTACCTACTCCCGATACCACGCTTGGGCCCTGCTTATGCCCATCTACATAAACTGGGACTAGCCAATGTTCGGACCGAAGAGCGGCACATTCTTCACCGGGACGCGCAAAAGGTCGTTAAGTTTCCAAGCCGCGCGACGTTTTCTCCCACTGTTTCGTCTTCGTATATACGTTCTTCTGTTTCTTCTTTTTCTTCTTCAGCATCTTTTTCGTCTGCATTTAGTAAAATTCTCAGTGATTGATCTTCGTAAGTTACTTTTAAATCCAAGGAAGGAAGCGTCACTGCTTAAGTGCCACTTATTGCAGATTCGCTTTGTTACGTAATCTTACAAATTTGTATTTTCCGCAAAAACACAAAACTCCCATGACCGTATTTTTCAATGATAAATTATAACAACGGGTCTTTGATGATGATGAAATCGAGATCATTTTATAAGAACTTACTTATTTCTAAGAATGACGTTTATCCCTGAAACGCAAGTGATTCGTATACTCGATCGGATCTAAACAAACCGCGTAAGTAATGCGTTCTTGGAAAATGGCCTAACACTAAGGATGTCTAGAATAACGCGTAAAAACGATCCACTTTCATCTCGGCTTATGAATACCAATTCCACGTGAATCGTACAAGCATAGATATATAAATTTTTATGAACGATGCCGCCATTACGTTTCTTTAGAGATTTCCTCAAACACAGCACGCATACTCTAATTTTTTTCCACCTCTTCCTCCACACTCACTCAGGATGGATCCAACTGCGTTCACATGAGCGAGTACAGATAATGGGGTACGGTAGCATGGCGAGAGATTAGGCTTGTTTTACAACCCGCGGTAAAACTGTCGCGCGTACCTGTCGTATTTAAAAGTGATTTCTGTTGTATGAGAACAGCAACACAGCTACCAAGTAGCATGGCAGGCAGGTGTAGGTACACCAACGCCTGTGATGTTTTATGCTTTGCAGGGATCTTATCCCGTAGCGTCCCGCCTCGTAATAATATGATAATATACCAACACTATAAAAATATAATTAAGCTACTTGAGATACGTAACACTGGAGGCGCCGAGTCTATACACGCAGGCATGGATAGACACGCGTAAACACAGTTCCACTAACCAGCGTTATATTGGTCGATATTAGCTCTTTAGTGGATATAAGTTGGTAGACGTGTCTAGAGGGAGATTCACCAGTGGTAACATCGTCAGTTCGATGGTTATGCCATGATTCCTCTACGCCATGTAAACAAGCCGCCGTATGACGTTTGAAAACGCCTCGTACAATCAAGTCCGTTGGTTGAAGCATAGATTTGAATAAATGAAACGTAGGATTTCATGGGTTTGGGATGAAGAGGGACTTTCCTAGGAGTTTAATGAAATGGATTCGGAGGGTTATGGTGGATATCATAGGTATACGGATATGGAGCCAGACCCATGCAAGATGACAGGTGCGGGCGACACCTGCCAGCATTTACAATCCACACCCACCCATCTACCCTGCAGCATCCACCTACGCGTATACTCTGGATCCCTTTTTTAACTCCCTTTCTATACTTATTCTAGGTGTGTTGGTGCAAAATGGTCACGGTTATGACTGTAGGCAACGTTCACTAATACTGGTACAGACGAGAACGTTTTAACCTTCTTCATCCTACGTGGACACCCCTTCAGGAGTGATATATGTGAGACAGGACCGCCTCGCGGGATAATTCTGAATTATGTTTCTCCTCGTCTTCCCTTGATACTTTTACATGGTAACCAACCTTTGTCAGAATCTCGCGAAGGGACACGCTTTGCGACATTTTATTTTACTACGGTGTTAAAGTTTATTCTCTTTTGGTGCAAGTACCCTATAACTGATTGTAGAAATTATAGATATTATGCATATATGGATATACAAATAGGGAGTTTAACGTTTTGTTTAAATTTTGCGTCGATACTAATTAGATAATGATAAGATCGGATGAATCGTGATTTAGGGATACGAATTTATTGTCTATCACTGACGTCCCGCTGGGATCGCGAGCCACCATGGATTCCTTGCGCTAACAATGTCCCTCTCCGGGACGGGGTTAGTGCAGCGATGCATCTCTCGATTGGAGTCTGCGGTCTGCATCCCGTCTTCCACGTAGTCGGCTGGACAATTATTTAAAAGAGAGCTGAAATCCAAAGCTAAACGAACGGTAGAGGCAAAACGAAAAGTTTCCTCTGACTGGCACTGGCCAGGAGGCGGAGGCGCTGCTGATGGTGATGCTGGTTTTGGGGGATGAGAGGCTAAAAGGGGAGGACGAAGGAAAGAGGAACGAGAAAAAAGGAAGGAGGGGGATCAGTCTGGACCAAGAGGGATAAGAGGGAGAGTAAAGAAGGGAAAAAAAGAAAAAAGTTCACCACCCGCTGGGCTGGACGAGACGCATGCGTGCGATCCCATACCATAGGATTCCCTTCTATTCCATCCCGACAACGTCCCCCTTGGCTTTCGTTTCCATTCTCTTGTTCTCGGGAACGAAATCTGTGAATTTCTGGACCTCTGTGGAATTCCATGAACTTCGGCCGCGACAGCCATGACCCGGACCGAAAAAGGGATCGAGAGGAGAAAGTCTCTGTAACCCTCGACACGACGTAGCCTCTCTCACTACGAGCTCCCTTGGAACTCGACATCGAGATACGTATGAGGTTTGGAACAAACAGGGTGGCCCATAAACACCTACCCGATACGAATGTTCCCCATGCAAATTCCTCATATTTAGTGGATATGCGCTTCATCTGTCGTGAATGGGACTGTTTTCTACCTCACTTTTATTTACAGTTCTTATAAAAGAATAGTGATGTCACTAACTGCTCAAAAGTGTTTAGAATAGCATCAAATATAAATGAACAGGTGATCTGGTCACTATAAATTGAATGGCACGCATTATATCAATTATAGATATTCCAGAGGCATAGAAAACTCTCCTGCTCTGAAGGAAGAACGATGCGATAATTTATGATCCTCCCAATAGCGTGACAAATAGTGTATGCAAACATAGTAGGGGAACGAATTATGGTAAAAACAGTACCTCTCGGTCAGTCCTTGAAAAGTAATAAAACTTAACTACTTTAACTCCTCGACCAGTGTCATTTCTTTTTTTTCACCAACAACCCTCTATCCGCTTGACTGCTGAGACCAAGTCAGGGGTACCTATTCTCAAGAGTCATAAAGCCTAAGACGCAACCCTAGAAACCCGAATATAGGGGTTTTCTGTGACAAGGCAAGCTGTAAACACTACGATATTTCTTCCTTCCCTATTTCCGTCCTTACTTCCTTCCTTCCATCCTTTCTTTCCACCGAGGAAGATACTTTTTCTATATCTTGCAAAAAAAAATGGTACCATCTGTTCCATCAAGAATAAAGAACCGGTCTTGGATGAATATAAAAAAGGTACTTATGTGAGTGTATCAAAATCGATAAGATGAATGAGCAATCAATTGACCAGAACAAGCAGGAGCGTAACCACGAATGCGTCCCTATCAATGGAACCTTTCTGGGATCCATATATCTTATGAATTTCGCAAGGTGGACGTCGATGACACAGCGTCGCGACGTGTCCACCTCTGTGTGCAATAGTTGCCCATATACCTAGATACCATCAATACAAAGTCGATGACCGAAAAGGACACGTGACTGGCCAAGCGAAGCGTCTCGGCCTTCTGAATTATTTATGGATGCCACTCGCCAGCTTTTATTGGGCAGCCAAAACCGAAGAAAAAAAAACTATAAAGATCAGACCAACTATATGGCAAGGAAAAGAGAGTAGGAGAGAGTTAAGAAAAAGGAACAGAACGTGCCCTGACGTCGAACCAAATTATTATCGCGCCATTAGAGATACACCTGTAACTCCCGTCTGTTATATCCGTAGCACCCCCCTTTTTCTGTCAAGCACGACCACTGCCTCATGTGGCACGAGTGTTCCCAGGACCTAATATATAACAACCCCTTTTTTTATGACACAACACCCACCTCGACGAACATTTACCTACAGTATTTTGTATCGGCACCCACCTTCGAAATTGGGTGACGCATAACGGGACGTCCCGCTGTAACAATATGGCCTGTATAAGTATAACCCACAATTATTCAACGAAATAACTATTAGTGAGTATCTTCAGAGATAGCAGATCCTGTTAAAATTGTACGAGTAACCATGTTTATTTTTCTCAACTATAAAGTCGTATAGGTAAACCAGACAGCGTAATGATAACTTATGGATGAGTTAATGTGAAAGGTAATCATTTCCATGTAACTACATATGTTGTTCTAGATTCAGTATGGTATAGAATCGTTACATTCGTTTCTGAATGGAGTTTATGTTTAGATAAAAGAATAACAGTCATCGCGTACCGGAACAGAAGGTATATCTAACAAAACAGAAGCGACCCTCTACGTATTCATACAGGATTAAAATCAGTGTAAAGAAAAAGTGTCTTCAACCAATAGAGATTCTAGATTATTCATGATGCGAGCCCCGATGTTCACCCCCTGTTCACCGTAGCTACATATATATGCACACACATATATACCATAGAACCCCGTGCGTTTGCGCTCCTAGGAAAGCCCTAAGCGATGGAGAGACTCGAGCCCTTGCGATAACGCTCGCTCTCTCTCTCTCTCTCTCTCTCTCTCTCTCTCTCTCTCTCTCTCTCTCTCTCTCTCTCTCTCTCTCTCTCTC